>JZSA01000977.1:0-181229 GCA_000956155.1 Cotesia vestalis
AGAAAAAAAAAAAAAAAAAAAAAAAAAATGAAAATGAAAATATACAATTTTTATAGTTTTTATCATTTATCATAAATCCACTAGGAAAAAGATAGATATATGAGTTTTATTTGTATCCCAATTATGTGTTTTACAAATCAGTAAAATTAAAGTTATTTTTAAAAGTTTTTAGTTATTTAAATATTATAAATTCGCCGCGAAAAAAAAAATTTGAAAAAAAAATCAATTTTTCGATTAACATTTTACTATTTTTTTTTATAAATATTTTTATTTATTATTTTGTAAAAATAACTCCATTAATTATTTTTTTTTTTAATTTAATTAATTAATTAATTTTTTTTTCAGACACTACCTCGTACCATTGTCACTAGCACAAAAAAGTAAATGGAGAAAAAAAGGCACTAAATTACACATATTTAATGACCATACATTTATTGCGAAACATATGCCAGGGTAACTTTTAATTTCTTCTTTAATTTTATCCTAATAAAATATTTCCGAGTCAAATATTAAATTTTATTATATTTTTTTAAACAGAGGTACTGTTTGCGAAGTTTGTAAGAGAACATTAGCCCGAAGACTCGGTAAACAGGGCTACGAATGTAGAGACTGCTTAATGAAGTGCCATAAACATTGTCACGTTAAAGTCGAGTCAATGTGTTCTACATCAACGATACAAAGTATTGAATTGTAAGTATTAATATCTACATACATCTTTACTTACAAAGTGAAAAAAATAATTATTTAATGACATTATAAATACGACACTATAAAGTGTGCCATTGATTTGCGTTGACATAATATTATTTTATGAATACATATTCTTTTTTTTTTTCTTTACTTTAATTAAACAAGGTCACTACTGCCAGTTCTGAGAGAATAAATAATAGGTGAGCGAGTGTCGATCAAATGTTAAGGTAGACTTTTTAATGAAACGGTCATTATACTTAGCATGGCGAATTATGAACGTATAAAACATTTACTTTTCGTTTGTTAATATACTTCATGACTGCTATTAATTATTTATATTCTGTGTGATTAAATTATCAATGCACACCTCAACTTTTTTTTTTGGTGTGCATTCAATTTTTATATCGCTTCTGACTAAACAATTTTATTAATAATAATAATACAACAATTAATTAATTTTGTTCTTTATTGATCAGTTTGTGCTCTAGAATTTATTTATAGCGATTAATAGAATAGAAATTTAGTAAAAATTACCGACAGAGTCGGGTGTGCATTTGAGGTGTGCATCTCTTAAATTAACAAAATACTGTTTGATAAATTTGTCTTCAATGCTTGGAGTAATAATTAATGACTTGAATAATTGCTTGACGATTTGCAGCCTTCAGAATAATAAATCCATGAAACAATAAAAAGTTCTTAATAATTTCAGGTCTTACATCCAGACACCGAAATTCGAGCGAAGGTTTTCAACCCGTCGATGCTAAGAACTCATCATGGCAATTTTTATTTATATATATACATTATTTATTTATTTATACAATAATATATGTAATAATATATTTATTTATTAATATTCAATGATTGATATTAATCGCGATTACCGTTATAAACGATAAAGTAATCACTTGTTAATTGAATCCCTCCAACTGTTTTTTGACTTGTAAAAATTTGCAAGTTTAATTAATGTTCGTACAAAAATAATTGTATTTTTCAAACTAAAATCTTTATTTCCCATTAAATAGACTTATTAGTTATTCATTAACTGTCAATTTGATTAAATTATACGTCATTTTTTTTAATAACTCGCGGTTAATGCAAAAGTATCTTCTATTTCATTGCAATTATGAAATGGAAACTACCTCTTCTATAATTTTTATTATTATTATATTAATAATAAAAATAAATTATTAAAAGTCTTTTTCTCACAATCAAAAATATCCGAATTCCGGGTACTCATGTTTAAGATATTAAATATACTTAAGAATAATTGTTTTATTTAACAAAAAATTAATAATAAATTTATATTGCGACCTAATATTATGTTCAAATAATATAGCAATCGGTAATTTATAATTATTGTAATTAAGTACTTAAGTTTCGATATTTTTTAATATATTTATCGACGTGTGATTGATCTAATGTATAATTATTATTGTTATATATTAATATTTAATATAAAAAATTATAAAAAGCCTCGCGTTTAAATAATCATCGATAATGTATTTAAATCAACTTTATATTCATTTAAAATAATGCATTTTTTGTCAATTTGTAACATCGATTAATTGAATTTAATTAGTTTCATTTTTCACATTAAGAAACAAAAATTAATATAAATATTTTGAAATATATTAACAATAATACATTGAATCTGATTTATTATTTTATTTCAATAAAATTTTTACGTGGGCTGTGAATGCTTAGCGGTATGTACAATGAAAATTTATCAATTAAAGTGTGCTTAAATAAAAAAAAAAAAAAAAAGCGCGTTAATAATTATAAAAATAAATCTGCCAATCAAAAAAATTTTTCATAACTTTTTGCTGACGATTTTTACAATCGAAAACAATGACTACATTATTTTTTAAAATAAAAGTTGTACAAAGTTAGTAAGAAGTATAATATATACACTAATAATCAATTAAAGTTTTTGAACAAGTAGCTTTGATTAAATATTAATGTTCTAGTGCCTATAGACATTCTTACAAACAACTTATGGTATTATTAATCATTATGTAAAACTAATACTTGCATTTTGAGATTAAATTATATCAAAAGTTACATTTGGAAATAATTGAAGTGCATAAAAAATTTATATTGCATAAAGAAGAAGCCTCAGATTTAAATAAATTAAAAAATTATTTAAGAATCGCAGTTAAATTTATGTAACAAATAAAAGTAATAAAATGAAGAATATATACTTCTTAAAGTAAAACTGAAGCTTATATAAAAAACAGCAAAACCATCGAATTTTCTACAGATTGTTATAAATTATGTAAAAACATTACAACGTGTTAAACGAGCACGGTAAAATCCATCACTTACATCTGTTATTCAACAACGCAATGTAATAAAAAAAATACACTGTAACTAGTTATTGCACAAACATTATTTATAAAATTTCTTCAACGAACTTGATCTCCATTACACAATAAAATAACTTTAAATAACCCTTATAAATTCAACAAACTGCAATATTGAATTATTTAATACGAATAACCGAACAATAACATCCCCTAATATACTATTATTATACTACATACAATCTACGTTTATTGCGATGGCCTTCGTCGCAAAGAAGTAAACGGTATAATAAAAACTCGTTGTAAAATTCGAGATATCGTTGTTATGTTCTTCTTACAGTCAATAAGTTACATTATATACGCAGTACTATCCAGCCGGAATGAGAAGATAAACGAAGAAAATAAAACAAGCTACTTGTTCTTCACGTCCATATATATTATATGTTATATATAAAATTTTTTTATTTATTTCTTCTTTTATTTTCGTAAATATATATACTACTCCTAATGTACGATAATGACTGAAGTATAATAACAAACCAACAGGGCAATCGGACGGACGAACAAGCGAACGAGCAAGCAACAATGCCCATCAGCAAACCATTATGGTATTACGTTATGGTGAACCGTCAAATTATACCAGATTGATCGATACCGCACCATCCTAACTGGTACACACCTCACACACACACACACATGCACACCCATGCATGCACACCATAAGAAACTTACACGAATTTAATTACCTGATACATACTTACGCTTACTAATACTGGTTTATTGAAAAACCACTTTCAATAACTGATGGTGTGCTTGGTGTGCATCCCTTGTGAAGAATAATTCCTCTATCGCAGAACAAAAATAAAATGGTGGCTCGCTCCACCCCGCATCCCCAACTGCACACCAGACCTATACACAATAAAACCGGTAATATATAATCTCAATAAATTTATTGCAATTACAACTAGAGAGTCACCGATAGCGATAAAACAGTATCCACGTAAATCACTATTGATATTAATTGATATTTTTAATTAAAATTTAAAATACAACAAAAACAATATTTTTTAATTATCAATAAAAATTTATTAAACACAAGTTTATCACATAAATCTCACGGGTAAGTCGCTTAAAAACGCTTAAATAAAATTCAATTACACACCACCTTGCTGAGATTTGTGGGCGTTTTTATTCTAAGCCCCGCCTTAGGGGCGTGTCTATTCAAAATGGTGTGCACAAAATCTTGACATGAGTAATTCTGCGCTAAGTACATGAATTATTTTTCCACTCTGCACAGTATCGGCAATATATTACATCTCGGCTCACTTCAGAACCTTGCTTCGTATCATATCGAGTAAACATCCGATCAGAGTGATTGCTAATTCAACCCATTCGTTGTAGGCGGGGCTTAAATAATCCCCGCCCATTATTTAACAACCAATGGGAATTCGCGAGCTAAAACAGTGGGAAGAATAGGGGGATCGCAGAGCAACAAAAATAATTTTAAAAAAATATGCGGGACCCAAACGATAGAGATGCGCAAACGCAATGACTACTAACACACTACGCTGTTAATATCGTTGTTCTAAATATCGATATAGTTCCTCTGCCGGTATCACGAGAACCACGAGTATTTACGAATGTACACCTGGTTGAATATTTGTTGTTGTTTGTTATCTAACATATGACTTTTAAATCCACCTGTTATTAATTAAGTGGCATATAATGACCCTCGTTATTTTGTATCGATCATATATTGCTTGTAAAGTCAAGGTCTGATGTAATACGTCATTTATCGCTCCATCAGTCTTTAAAGTATCTACTCATTAATTAATTACCGCAAGTAATTTTTAAACCTTAGTGCCGTTTAATAAAAATTTAATTGAATAAATAAATCTTTTTACGACAATGTGATGTTTATTTTTAACAACGTGACATTCTGTTTTTGCTGGTACATATCGCAATTAACCGTCGTTAAGTAGCCAGTGGAACGGGCGTTGTTGTGTCAGCCAGTGTTTTTCTTCACAGTACAAGTAAACAGTAAACAGTGATTTTATTAATTAACGAGCTTAGTCACAATCATTATCACCGTCATTGTTAATTTTTTTTTTTTCAATTCCGTTTGTCATTAATCATCGACATGAACATGTAATGTGAAAGATGGATTTTTGATTGTGGGTGATTGTGTGGTGCTTGTCCTGCAGACCTCGGCTAGCAGGAACAAATAATGTTTTTTGTTTTTTTTTTTTTTTTTTTATTTATAAATTTAATTAATTAGTTAACATGCCAAGACCGTCAAAGGAGTCTTACAGTGGCGAGCAGAAGCCGCCGTACTCTTATATTTCGCTAACCGCGATGGCTATTTGGTCTTCCAAGGAGAAAATGCTCCCGTTAGCGGAAATTTATCGGTTTATTGCTGATCGCTTTCCTTACTATCGACGCGATACAAGAAGATGGCAAAATTCTTTGAGGCATAATTTGTCTTTTAATGATTGTTTTATTAAGGTAATTATAAAAAATTTTTCATTTTATCTTCATTTAAATATTAAAAAAGCTATTTTTTTTTTAATAAAAATTAAAAAAATTTTGCATTATTAAACACTGAATTTTTTTAAATTGCACTGTAATTTCTTAAATATTGACGTTTTTAAAGATATAAGCTCATCCCGATTTTACATTCATCAAGAGCTTTCATTTGAGTACCCACATGCATTTTGATATATTTTTCATATATACATATATATAAATATACAAAATATATGAAAAATTGATGTGGGTACTCAAATGAAAGGTCTCGATGATTATAATGTCGGGGTGAGCTTATATCTCAAAAAATGTCAATAGTTCACAAGATACAAGGTCATAATTATGTATCTAGAGATAGAGCATTTTCAAATGCAGCCTAAATACTTATCATAATAAATTGACTATCGGTGAAAATGATATGAAACCTTGAAAAGGCACAAATTCAAATCAAAACCTTTGCAGTGATAGTAAATTTCACTAAAAAATACCGTTTTTTTATATGACTATCCTGGACACAAAATTTTTCTCATTCTCTTAATAATATAGATTAAATAATTGAAATTTTTATTTATTCTCTCATTGAAGGAAAAAAAAAATTTTTATTTCAATTATTTAAAAAAAAAATTCAAAATTTTATCAAAGTAAAAATGTAAAAAAAGTTATGCAAGTAAAACTTTAATTGTAGTTGTCATTTCATAATTAAAGTGTCTATTTATTCCCTCATTGACGATGCCAACATTGAATAAATACTCTCTTTGAAGTAAGCGAGCATGCAAGTAGCAAGTAGCAAGTTTGGAGTAAGCAAAGAATAAGTAAAACTTTTTCATTACTATTCTTATTATATAATAGAATAAAATAATGTAAGAGTAAAGCTTGTGTAATATTGTAGGTAGATATAATACCCCTTTTTTGATGTATTTTACGTACTCACATGAGTATGATATGATATGGTATGAGCGTCTCGTTGAAACGACAACGAGGACTCGGCGTCCCCTTCTGTCAGGGTTATAGCTCCATCAATAATTTTAATACTTACATGGTCATTTGTCTATAGACTTGTTCACAAGACTGTTTGAAAAGTCCATCCACACTATCATTGTTCATTATTACATATAATTTCACTTTCAGTATATGTTGTATTTTATTATATTATTATCATTATAATGCAAACGCATGTAAGCATGTCTAAAAGTTTTTATTATCCAACAAGACATATATCGTCGGAAGAAAATAAAACTTTTGAATTAAAAATTAAATGCTTTACCATCAAACGCAGGCTTCATTATTTATTAAACGATTATTTATTGTTGCTCCCTTTTTATTATTATATTACGATAATTATCATTATTTTTTAAATAAAATTTGTGAGTTTAATTTTTACTAATTGAACAGTAATTATTTATAATTTTTTTTTATTAACTTCATAAAAAATTTATGACATTAAAGTTAGCTGTCACTTCAAAATTGTTTTTAACAAATAAATTATAGCAAAAAAAAAATATTAAAAATATTGACTTTAGAAATTTAAATAAATTAAAAATGCAATTTTTTAGAACAAATTTTTTTATTAAAGAAAATTAAAAAATTATTAAGTGACAGCTAACTTTAATGTCATAAAAATTCTAGGAATATTTTCAAATTAATAATATACTTGCCTATTTATTTATGAACTTAACAGATAAGGCTTTTGGGCTTCGTGTGTTTGCACACACATTTTGCTCGTTGCGCCAACTTCCCTTATAGCCAAAAGCCTAATCCTCTTAATTAAATAGTTAAATAAATTGTCTCTAGATTGCACTGTATGCTTTTTTAAGAAGTTTATTTTTTAATAAAATTTTTTTGGATATTTTTCGGTAAAAACAGGAACAAGTATATAAAATAATATTTAAATTTTTAAGTTTGGTTAATCATTAAATTATATCTAGATCTAGACCATTATAATTATAAATATTAATACTTTGAGTTTAATAAATTATTTATTTAATATATTCATTATAAAGCAACATTACATTTTCTAACAAGACATAAACTTTTAAATAATAAATGAAATAAATGCTTTAGCATCAAACGCAAGGTTCGTTATTAATTAAACGATGATTTACTGTTCTTAATTTTGTTTTCATTATTATCGTTTAGTCTTGCCATAGTTTTGTTTATTTAATAATTACAATTATAATGAGCGATGAAAAGATTATTAAACAAAATGATAGGTATTAATATTTATAAAATATGAATGAAGAAATGACAGAATATATTACCTTAAAACACAGATATAGCGTGATGAACAAGTCATGAAATTATCTTGTCATTTTAATGAGTCCGCGTGAGTTTTCATCGTGTTATTTCTGGTAACATAAGCTATATATAAAGTAAAGTGTGTATATAATATGTCTGGCACGCGAGCAAACTATTATAAAGATATACACTTGTCATTTAGGAATCCTCTTTTCCTCAATTTGGATTTATGTTGGATGTATTATATTTAAATACATGTGTCGCTGTCGTACCTCGGAGAATTATTTCCATCTCCATCTGCGTGTGTAATAATGTTATTATGTATATATGGACATATGGACATTATACTTATATATGTATAATCGTGAAAACGGGACATTTATGCATAAATGGGTGAAGACAGTTCATTTTTTATACGCATTTAATTTTGTTTAAATTTCCGAGCAAATGTAGTCAAGTCATCTGGGATTATTATGTTTATGTCTGTATGAATAAATACCGCACGTGCGGGATTATTAAAACCGGCGGTAATTACATGTGGTCAATTGCAAAATGAGCAATAGTGTTGTCACAAGAAATTAAACGTCATGTTCGTATATAATAAAGTCTGCTCATGTATTTTTTTAAGTATAAATATTCAGTTATATATTACGGTGAATTTTTTTTATATATAACAAAAAAAGGTTTTTTTTTTTTTTTTTTTCATTTAATCTTGAAGGAAAAATTTATTTAATTTTATAATAAAATTACTTTATTTTAAATAACTAAAATTTTTTAAATTGTTCAAAATTGAACAGAGATTTTTTTTTTTACTGAGATAAAAATTATATTGATTTAAAATTTTTAAGAATTAAAAAAAATACACTTATATCTTAATTTGTTAAAAAAAAAAAAAATATAAATTTATGCAATTTAATTTAATTAGAAGAAAAAATGAATTCTTTATTTATTTATTGAAATAAAATCAGTTTTTTTTAGAATTCAATCTATTTTTAAAAATATATTAAAATTTAAACTTTTAAATTTAATTATCCAAATCGCCATTAATTTCCAAAATAATTTCAAAACTTCAATAAATTCATATTTATATTTCCTTCACTTAAACTTTATCAATAATTTTATACCATCCTAAAAATTACATAAACCGAAACATAAAAAGTGTTTACATTTCAAAAAAAGAAACTATAATTGAGTCATAATTTACCCAAAAAATTTTTCAACCTCCCAATTCCCTCTATCACAAAAAAAGGCCAACTTTGTTTAAAAATAAAAGGTGAGAAAACTTTTAAGTAGACATCCTTGTCATATCACGTCTGTTAGCTGTCGAAAAGTTTACCGCTCAAGTGAACGCACGCTCACGAAATCCGTTCGTGTATTTTATTATAGTAATATATATACCCGCCGAACATATAATACATCAAATACTTTTTCCACCTAAAATTAAAGGGATACATCACGCAAAAAAATAATCACTTCTCCCCCAACACGTTCTTTAAACAAATATCAAATAAAATATTTTTGATTTTATTTTTTTATTTCCAAATTCAGGTACCGCGCAACCCTCACACCCCAGGAAAGGGGGCATATTGGGCCCTGCACCCAGCAGCACTGTCAATGTTCGAAAACGGGTCATACCTGCGTCGCCGAAAGAGGTTCAAGCTTCCAAAATCGCTGAAAGAAGAGAGTCAAGTCCTGGCAGAGACAGCAGCGAGACTGGCATCGAGCAACTCGAATTCCTGCTCGGAGTTCCCGGTCATAAATCACTACCCAGGATCGCATCATCAATCTACCCATCATCACGACAATCCTCACCTCTATCAAGATCAAAATTTCGCATTAACTCAACGTCAGCTAGATTTTCTTAATTTTACATCGATAACCGGTCTCTCCTCCATAAATCACGAGGAAGACAAACTCTCCCCCCGGAATTCGGGCATCGCTCCAATGACAACCGATCACCAGTTATTATCTTCCTCTTCAAACACCGTCGACTCAATGGAGAGCGAAATCTCCGGAGCAACAATCGGAACCAGAGATCCAGATCGAGAAAGGGTGACGATAAAAAAACCAAAGCCTCTTGTGTGCAAACCGGCGAAATCATTCAATATTGAAAGTATCATCAAGACCAGTAGCCCGAGCGAGCAACGACCCTCTAGGTAAGATATACACCATATACACGTATTAAATATAATATGGTACTTTCGTTAACAACCAGTTAGCAAAATGTCACTGAGTTATATTGGACAGTAATCCTTGTCGTTACCCTCCGATGACTAAGTGCATGTACTTTGTTTATTGCTGTGTATTTATATTGGTACCTTCACATCAACAGGACTTATCAATGTGACGATGGATGATGATATTGGGGGACAAATATTATTTTATTGTAATGTATATATATTATGCACATAATGTTTATAATATATATGTCGGTATGGATATATGGGATGTATAATACAATGCTTATACAAGTAATAAAACATCGGTCTTACATACAATACCAATCAGCTTTTTCGCATGAAACACTACACTAGCGTGACATGTTATACGCGGTAATAACATACGCTAACGACTAATAACATAAATTATACACTGAGTTTTCAGATAGGCTGTTTAGTATTTTTTTTGTTGTTGAGAAAAATTAACTATTGAGATATTTGTCACTGTAGGGAGTTTTATAATCTAGAAGAAATAATAAAAACCGTGCAAAAAGAAAAAAGTTTGAATGTTAAATTGGGACAAGAATTAAATTTAGAATTGCATGAATTTAGATTGTACAGTGGAAATAATATTTGATTAATGAGGAATATTTTTGAGAGAAGAAAATAATTTTTGTATACTTGGTTTAAAAATAATTTCTTTATTCTAAATAACAAAAAAAATTTTTATTCATTTTAAAAGTTATTGAAAACTTATTTTTGATATCAAAAATGAAAATTGTTGGTATTCTTGAAACAAGTCAATATTTTAAACCAACATTACTGTGGGAAGAAATTTTTGGGAAAAAATATAAACTTAAACTTATTTAAAAATATTAAAGCGCTTAAATAGTTAATTTTTTAATGAAGAAATTTTTCTCGTTATCTTTTTATTTTTATTTTGAATTTTTGAGCAAATTTATTCAAATTGAGTGTTTCAAAATAAAGAGTAAAATTTTCAAAAGAATATTTTTTATTTTAAATTTAATTTCGACGTTCTAATTATCAAATCATTAGTTTAAAATTAATTTTCACTTTAAAAAACCATTCAATATCAAATAGAGCTATAATATTTTGGTTTGGATCATTCAAATAATTTATAATTGGACTATTGCTGCATCAAAATGCTAAAAAATCACCCTCTAAAAAATAAGAAGTTACACCAATTGTTAATGAGATCTTCGATTTAAAATTGGCCCAATTATAAAATAAAATATCATAAATTTTCAAATAATAATTTAAATCAATACCAAAAAATTCAAAATTAATCTTTTCCTAAAAGTAACATTTTACCTCTTCATTGAATAAACAAAATTTTTTCAACAATAAATATTGTTTCAGATTGGACCTAGAAACAATCGACCGCGATCCAGTCCCAGAACTTCCACTTCAAAGTCTAGCCCAAAGCCAAAATCTTCTCCCCTGGCACTCGGGTTTATACTCAAATTTAAACCCCCTGGGAAATTACTCCCTTAACCTCAACCAAGCCGCAGCATTCTACGCCACAGCCCTCGCAACCGCGAATCTGTTCGCCCTGCACCCAGGATATCCTTCAAAAACTTCTTTTACCGAAGGAATGGTGAATTCTTCCTTGTACAACTTTTATCCAGGACTTCCAAGCCTTCTGAGACTGGAGCCTACGGCTGGTCTTCCGACACTGTTTCCTCCCATCGCAGAAGAAGCCTCACTAGAAATACGGGAGGTCAATCCTTATGAAGATAATTGTAGCAAAGATTTAACGTGATTGTGTTATTTAAAATTATTCTTTATAAGCTTCAGTCTTGTTGATGTTAATTGTTAATATTGTTGAAGAGAAAATGTGGCGAGCGAAAATGTAACATATATATGAATTAATGAGTAGTAAGATTTATTTAAAATTAAAAATATAAGTGTACTTTATTTGGAAAATCAGTCTGTAATAAAAAAGCAAACGATCTCTGTAAACTTACTTAGCTGGGAGTTAATTTTTTATTAGCCTCGTAAATCGTTAAAAATGTTAGTTAAATTTGTAATTTGCGTGGAAAAGACTCTCAAGCATCTGCATACATATATAAAAAAAATATATAAATATCCTGTACATAATAAATAATAAACAAGTAAAGTATGAAAATAAAAATAAAAAAATACGAGTGTTGTCTTTATGTTACAATAGATTCAGATGCGCGGTGCGATATCAATTATCGTTACTTAGCAGTTAAATCGCCGGATGGTAAGATCATAAAAACCGCGAGCGGGCAAAGGCTTTAATGACGACTGTTTCTCTTTTTATTTTTTTTAAAAGCAATGTAGTCTACTCTTTTATATAACTCCAGTGTAAGTTTGTAAATTCAATTTTTTTATTGCCCATTTTTATTTTATGAACAACTGTTTTTAATTTTTAAATTTGCATACATGCTACTTTACAGTTTTATTTTTTCTGTATGAGAATCTGTTGAGCGACTGAATTTATTATTGTAGAAAAATAATAGTTTTAAGTTTAATCTTATTTGTTATTATTATTATTAATAAATGATAGTTGAAAAATAAATAAATTAAAACATAGTTTTTATTTAGAAAGATTTAATATTTTACCGGAAGGGGAAGAAATAGTTGTTTGCAAGATTCGGGAAAATGAAAACAAGTTTTAGTTGTTTATTGCAATGTTTACGAGGCAGTTTTTATAAATTTATTAGCGGCCATAAATATCGCGAATCTGTGTACTTTTATAGCTAGCCCTGAGGAACTTTTACGAATACGCTTGGTTGTGCATAAGAAAGTTTGTAGTAAACAATCTAATAAAAGTATCTGAATATTTTTATTTTGTTTTCTGAGTAACTAGAATGTTTTTTAAGCTATAAATTATTAATGCAAAAAATTATTTTGTAATAGTTATGGTAGATCTGGTCATAAAACTATTTCATAATGCTTATTTTATAAGTTATAAATTCCCCGAATTTTTGATAGTTAAAGATACACGTTAGTTAATTATACGATCGAAAATATTTTATATTAGTACAATTTATTCTAAAAAATTACAATAAAATATTTCATTTAATTTATTTATTGCAATTATCGGAATAAAATTCTCAAAGCAATTAAAGAAATTTTAATAAAATTTTTGGAGTAAAGATATTTTTTTTTTATACAAAAAAAAAAAATATAAAAATTATTTAAATATTTAAAATAAAAAAAATCAGAATTAAAATTTTTTAGATTAATTTTGTGTTATTTACTTTTATTAAAACAAAATTAATAACATTAAGAAAATATTCAATAAATTTTCATTTTACGGAAACTTCCAATCACTTGAAACTCGAGATTACCCTTGATAATAATAATTAAAAATAATGATATATAAATTGACAAATAATATAACATTAAAACTATAAATAAGTAGCTCCAAACTTTTATTTCATCGGTTCGATAAAAAAGTTTGAGACTATTACAATTTAAGCATTCATTACTGAATAATTTATCAAGTCGAGTATAAACAAGAAGAAGATATAGTTGATATGACGCTTATAAGGACGGTAAAAAATAGAATATAGAGGATAAAACGAAAATTGATTAGGTAGAAGTTAAAAAGAAATTAAAAAGTAAATTGCAGTGGTTATTACTGGTCAGGTGAAACTAAAGGTACTATATAATATATAATGGGACGGTTTAATCGAATGGAGGCGCAAAAAATGAACGCGTCACCAAGTGAATTCAGTTAATAATAACAAAACCAATAAAACTAAATAAATAAAGTTTAGCGAAAAAATAAAAGACAGAAAGAGGGATGCGAGGGATGGATATAGAATATAATACTGAGTGGAATAAAAAAGCCCACGTGAAAGCAGACGACGTAATATCTATTAAATTATTCACAGCCAGTTACCAGCTCGTCAGTGAGACCCGCCTCTCTCAGTTTTTGTCCACGGCTGTATCCATTTGCTACTCGTTTGTCAAGAGGGTTCTTTTTAAACACTTTTTTACAATAAATACCATCTGATATATTTTGAAGAATTATTTATGTTTTTAGCT
This sequence comes from Cotesia vestalis, assembly GCA_000956155.1. Lineage (NCBI taxonomy): Eukaryota > Metazoa > Arthropoda > Insecta > Hymenoptera > Braconidae > Cotesia > Cotesia vestalis. The sequence continues at coordinate 13,958 of JZSA01000977.1, forward strand.
AAGAATAAAATTCTTTAAAAAGCACAAGCGGATTATTTTGCAAGCGAACCGCAAAAGTGCGCAATAATAAATAAAATAAACGGCGCTTATCAAAAAAAAAAACAAAAACGGAATTATACTCATAAAAAGAGGGTGAGGTTGATGGAAAAATAAAAATTGAGGTAAATCGATCTATATTTTTTCAGTCCCCGACCGCTGCGCTGAACCGTAAAACTGAGCGGCTAAGCTTCGCGCTTTCCGATCGGCAAATTGATATAGGGCATCGACATTCAGCAAACTTTTGCGGTAATAAAAAAATAATTGTCAGAAAAGGTGGTGGATATTCATCTCCGGAATCAACTCGTGGGAGCGATAAGTTTTTTCCGGGCTTTTTTATCAATAACTCAATTTTCAATTTAAATTGATTTAATATTATTTTAGGAAAATTTATCGCTTCAAATGATGCAAGTTATTGCAACGTCATTTTTTTTCTTTTCTAGCAAAAAATTAATTTAAAAAAATAGAGCAATCATTTTTTATAAATAAAATTTACTTGAAAGTTTTCAAAGAAAAAAATTTTAATTTTTAATAAATAAAACAATTAAAAATTTTTTGTCAATTTATCTTGTCATAAATAAATTTTTTCCCAAGTTTACAAAAATTTTTTATAAAATAAAATTTTTTAATTAATTTTGTTTGAAATTTAATAAAAAAATCTGAAAAAAGAAAAAAATTTTCAATTTTCAATAAATAAAACAATTAAAAATTTTTTGCCAACTTATCTCGCACCATAAATAACTTTTATTCAAACCCGACAAAAAGCATTAAATACAAAATCTAAAAAATAAATCCAACTCTAAACTCAGATCATTAGTAATCCTCAATCCTTCATAATTCTGACACGGTAATTCATAGTTTCAGTGCAATAGTGACATTAATTCAATCGACGAGGTCTCGTCAAGGAGTTGATTGTACGCCCGTTGGCATTTTAATTCGTCTTGGATGTTGGATGTCGGCATAATACACACCACACTAGTACAGTAAATACCTCGGATGAGGACTGTAACAACCACGCTTGCTCTTTCATTTGTTAATGTAATAAGAACAGCCTATCTGTTGTGTATGGTGTGTATATGGTGTGCATGGTGTGTATTGCCATCTCAGTTCTGATCACACCGACAGCGGCTGCAGCTTCTGCTGCTATGTTGATGATGCCGTGTCTTGTAAAATTAGTTTAATATCTCACACGTATATTTCAAGAGTAAATTGAACGCCGCTCTGAGACATACGTAACAATATATCCAACAACAATAATAATAACAATATATTAACAACACAAGCTGTGGATAAACGCGCATCAGATAGAGAGGAGCCGAAGAAACGTCCAAGAAACGGCAAGTTGGTGATGGCCGTTGTTCATTTAGCGATTCGCCACGCGCTCAGGGTGCCTCCGGCGGATCCTCATCGCGATATATTCTTATTCTCACAAATATATATGTATTGTATGTTCTATACAATAGTACACACCAATACAATACTAAAAAAATAAAAAAATACAATACTTTTGAGAGTAAGTTAGAGTTAACTATAAGTATGAGTCTTTCTCTCTCCATCCCAATTTCATTTCTATTTACTTCCCCCCTGACTGTATATATATAACTATATATCCGTATACATATAAGGATATTATATTAAATTAAAGAAACTCTCAACATCATGATGCGCTGGTATATAGTATTAATATTACATGATGCTGATGAGACTTTATAAATGCATTTAGGGTAACTGTGAAATTGATGATCCGACAAAAACGAGTCAACTACCCTTATATGCCAGAGTCGGCATTTTCTTTATACACTTTTAACAAGCTTGAAATATTTGGTGAGAAAATAATAATGTATATTTATTTATTTCTTTTGAGACCACCATGCTCGCCGAACATGTAATATATAATATACAATATATACTGATATAACACGGCCATTGTTTGCGTCTGAGTCTTGTTATATTATTTAACGTGTTATGATGTGGATAATTGGATTCTATACAATTGCTGATATTTTATTTTATTAGTTATTCTCTAGTCAATTGTTGCGGGTTTTTTTTTTTTTAATTTTTCGGAGATGAAATGACTTTAAAAGTTAGATTTTTAAAGGGGTGGAAAATAAGAAAATTATGTTAGAAATTTTGTTATTTACTCTTGAAATTTTTACTGAAAAGAAAAATTGGAAATTTTGGAGTAAAAATTATTTTTGACTTTGAAAAAGATAAAGTTTATCGAAAAATCATTTTTTAGTAAATAATTTAATTATATTTTATTTTATTCAATTGATTCAAAATTTTTTAAATTGACGCCTAAATTTTTTAATTCACTTAAAGTTTCATTTAATTTTTGCAATGTATAAAAAATGATAATTGTTTGATTTAACAGTCCACAATATTTAATCAAAATGTTTTTTTAATAATTTTCATTTTTTTTTTCAGTTAATTAAAAATATAATAGCATCCAAAAATTTTTTAAATATTAAGCATTTCAGTTTTTCATGAAAAATAAAAAAAAAAGGCCATTTGGCAGTCTAAATGGAAGTAGATTTCTATAATAAAAGAAATTTATTTTTAGTGAATTAATATTAATTTTAATAATGTATAATTTAATTCATTGAATAAAAACAAAATTCAATAATAAATTTAAAACTATTCAAAACTGATTTTGTTCAAAAAATTATCTTGCAAAGAAATAGTTTTTCAAACAATTTAAATAGATTTGAATTATCAATGTCCAAATTTAAAGTAACTGCTGAGGAAGAAATAAATAAATATATATATGAACTTTTAAATGAACTACATTTTCTGACTCAACTCGACAAATTGAGTCAGAAAATGGCTAAATTTTTGAAAAGTTACGCCATGAGGACGGCTGCATATAAAATTTTTATCAAATCTGTTAAAAAAATCAGGTAATTGTGAAATTAAACAATTACTCAAAAATAATTGTTCATACCACAAAAACTTGAGTTTTACATTTTTTATTTTTATTACGAATCACCCCATATGTCATTTTTACCACTTGTGTATTATTATAAAAAAAAAATTACAAAATGAACAATAAGCGCTACGGACACTATTAAAACTTCTATTATAAATTATAAATTAAATTTAACGAACCTTTTAGTAACCCTTTTCCATTAAAAAACAATATTTTCCCCTCACTAAACTTGATTATAATTATTTTAATTTAATACTTGTCAATTAAAAAAAAAAAATGCTTCGGAAAAACAATCTAAGTTAAACGCATTAAATAAAATGTTAAATCCATTGGAAATTATATATATTAGTGAAAAAATAATCTGGATGAAGTATCTGTTCCCAGAAGACCTTTACGGAATTTAAAAAAGCTACGAATTACAGGGAATATTATAAAGATTATTGGTGTGAATTTAGCAGACAAAGTGAAGGGAAACAATCAATTATAAACAGTTCGGCTCAGCTTGGCAAAGAGCACGCGCGAAACTCTCAACTCTGATCGGGCTGGTTCGGGGCAAAAACCAGCAATGAGCAAAAAATAGTAAATAAGATAAAGAATCGAAAGTCAATGATCGACGTGGGTACCGATCTACCGATCCCAAGTCCAGTCTACTCGGCTCGAGCGTGTCCGTGACAAAATTACCGATACGATTCCTCACACGAATAAGATCTATCTGAATCCATCGTTTAATTTGAATTCAAAGCATTTTTTTTATAATTGAGAAAAATAAAAATTCAATTGAATGAAATTTTTGAAGCTAAATAATTAATTAACAAAAATTTTTAAAAATCTTTTTCATTATTTTTTTATTGACAAAGTTTTTTTTATAAAAAAAATAATTATAAGTTCAATAATGCAAATTTTTTAGAATTGCAACAAAAAAACTCAGAGACATTTGCATTTTAATTTTCATTTGACATTAATTTAAATTTCTACTCTTTACAAAAAATTCAAATTTAAATTTTAAAAATCTTTTCCTTATTTCAAAAACTTTAATATATATTCAAATTTTAATTATAATAATAATTTAGGTAAAAAATACTTTATTATTAGCAACCTTGCAGTCACTATGTGACTGCCGTGCATGTGAACTATAAATAAATAAAATGTTGCTTTATTGAATAATGATTTTTGTTAAATTGCACTGTACTTTCTTAAATATTGACGTTTTTTAAGATATAAGCTCATCCCGATGTTACACTCATCAAAAGCTTTCATTTGAGTACCCACATGCATTTTGATATATTTTTCATGTATATAATATATATAAATATGTGAAAAATTGATGTGGGTACTCAAATGAAAGGTCTCGATGAGTGTAACATCGGAATGAGCTTATATCTTTAAAAATATCAATAATTCACAAGATACATGGTCATTTCTTAATTATAGATAGAGCATTTTCGAATGTAATCTAAGTATTTATCATAATAAATTGACTATCGGTGAGAACGATATGAAACCTTGAAAAAGCACAAATTCAAATCAAGACCTTTGCAATGACACTAAATTCCATAAAAAAAAAAAAACTCATTTTATCATATGACTATCTTGGACCCAAAATTTTTCTTATTTTCTTAATACTATAGATGATTTTTCAAATGTTTAAAATCCTTCTATAAAATTTGAACATTTTTCTTTAATTATTATCTTTAAATACTAAAAAATTTCAACTATCAGACAGTAATAGTGAAAGTAACACTCAAGCTTATAAAACTTAAATTCAATAAAAATTTGTCAATTAGAAATTTCTCAATAAAGAATTAAATAAAGAAATTAAAAAGATTAGAAAAAACCCATTTGTAATTTCTAAAGAAGTTAATTTATAAAAAATATGAACAAAAAGATTCTATTGTCGCATTTAGCGTAATTACATCACAGAAATACCATTGAATTTTCTTCCGTAGTTGCTTTTTAGGCACCGAGTATAGTTTTGCTGGACATAAAAGGAAAATAATCGCTTCTCCATACATCTATGTGTGTATATATATATAATCTACATTGTACAGCGTGCTGGTAGGCTCCAGGAAAACAGAAACGAGTGTTTATCAAGCCGTGTAATTATGCAAATAATGTGCATGTTTGGTAGCACTAAATTAGACGCGCGCCTTCAGACGTTTTAGTGTTAGTCTCGGCGTATTTATACAATGATGTACATTCCGTATAATACTATATACTACATAAGAGAGTAGAGGACCCCGTGGTGTACTGGTCATTGAAATAGTAGGTACTTTGCATCACGTACACAACAGCACCGTGAAAGTAAATACTGTGTGGGTATTGAAATTAGTTCTTAGTTCTTATATTATGATCGTTATCCAAGGCTGATGAGGGCTCCTTGGTTTGCTTCTTACTCTAATCCATCCCGACTACGACTCTGAATAAATCCATCGACATATGGGAATACACACTTACACACACTACGTGTTTTGATATAATTAATTCGTCGGGTTATTAATTTATTCCGTTCGTGCCGGTTGGTCGGTGTCGGCGGTGCGCGATCACTTTAAAATCTCAAGACTGAGGTAAAAGTATTTTATAGTTACACATTAAATTTTATAATGATATTAAATAAGATTTTACGTGTAATATTATATTTATGGAATGACATTTTGTTACTTATTTATTACCTACTATATCTGGATTACATCATTTTCATTTTTTTTTTAAATGGGGAGAGAATGGAGAATTAAACTCGAAAATTTTTTATTTTTTTTATTCATTTTATTGTTTAATTTTTTTTTAATCTATTGGAAAAAAAATTTTATTGATTGACATTTAAAAAATCTCCAAGTTAAAAATCAAATTTTTATAAAAAATAAAAATTGTTTTAAATTGACAATTAAAATTTCTATAAATTATAATTTATATCTCAAATTTTTGATTTTTATTTTAAAATTTAATACTTATAAAAAATAAATTAAACGGTGAAAATAAAAATTTCTGAAATTTCAAAGAAACAATAAAAATTCTTATAGAGAATAATTTATATCTCTTAAATTGACGAACTAATTTTTAAATTTGCAAAATTTGTTATAAATTTTATGAAAATCAAATTAAAAAGTCAAAATTTTAATTTCCAAGCATTAAAATAAAACTTTTCACAGAAAATAATTTAAATATCTTAAATTTACAACTAAAATTAAAAATTTCCAAATTTCGTAATAAAAATCAAAGTTCCATTAAAAAAAATTTTAATTAAAAATTTTTATAATTACTAAAATTTCTCCAACGATAAAATCCAAAAAAAAGTACTTCATAATTATTAATTGTACTTCACCAAAGAGAGATCAAATCATCAGATCGCAATTACAATTATCCTCAGTTAATTATCAATAATTAATTTAATTAATTTGAGTATTCTCTATCACGTGTTAAGTAACGCCGTTAGAGCTTGCAGGGTAATTAAAATCTCGGCTGATAAACAGCAACTGAATAAAGCGAAACTCCCGACTCACTTCCTAAATAAAATACTGATTGCCTCAGAACAAAAACCAAAAAAAAAGCAAATTAAAAAACAATTAATAAAAACCTTTGTTTAGAATCGGGTAATGTCTGGTGAGTTGATGTTTGGTCACGGATGCTTGCGTGTAAATGTCTACTGTGCATATGCATACAGATACAAGCCCCAAGATAGACCCGAGCCGCTGATGATAGAGAAAGAATAAGAGCATCTTGATTAATTACTTAAAAAGGGTCGAGCATGTAGTAGTGATGCGAAGGAAGCTTCGAAGACAAATTGCAGTATATCTTGCGTGGCAAAGCTGAACGCAAATCGACGCCCGGATGGGGCGTAAACTAGAAAGCCCAACTAACTCTTTACAACCGGGGATGTTATTTAGCGAGCAGTTAATGCTCCCAAGTACCCGGTAGCATCCACCACAAGAATACTCTAATTATCCACGGCTTAAATATTAAAAAAAAAAATAAAATAAAAAAAATACTATTATTATTTTTATTATTTTTAAATACGCAAACGAGCGCGTTAAACATCTGCCGGCGCTTATTCGCTCCTCTAATCTATCGCTAATAGTCGTTTAACTTTTTTCTTACCGGTGTAGTGGATATATCTACCGCGCTGCATGTATAGATTGTTCGAAATAATAAATACTTTGAAATATTGATGGGTAAAGTTTTATTGTGCCCTTATATATTTTTATTTTTGCCTTTCATTGTAAATTGGAAAATAAATTAAAAGAAGAAGAAGAAAAGAATAAAATTGTGTTTTGAACTATCATTATAATGGCGAGGAGAATCGAATAATATCGACTTGTCGATTGACATAATGGCGTTCGGGATGTATATACATATATATACTGCCATCGAGGGAAAATACCGTTTAAACTTCGTACTGAATGATATCTTTTTAATAGACCGTGTAAAATGATCCATGGATAGAATACTGGCTGTTTTGTTGTAAACGTTCTTTTTTGTTGTTAGGATGTATGTAGAGTGACATAACGAAAATAATATGAGTGAGTATATGAAACTACTAACTAGAGGGGAACTCATCCCATAAAAAGGTTGACCTTCGATGATTAGTTACATGTACATTTGTTTCAGCGACGGATATAATGCCAATTTAATTCAGTAACTGTATAAGTTTTGTAACAAGATGATGGGAGTTTGTTGTTTTTTACCAATTACTGTAAAGAGGGATTGTTATGGAAATAAATTTGCCACTGCGAAATTTTGATGAGTATTGAATTATTATTGTAAGGTTTTTGTAATTTAAGGAAAATTGGGGGATTGAGTGTTTAGTATTAAATTTTTGCGGAGACATTGATGGCAGTTATATTTTTTTAATGTTTTAATGATGTTTGTTAACGGGGAAAGAAATGGAAAAATTAAATTTATTGAAGGGAGAGATCTAGAATTATAAAAATTAAATCTTTGATATAAATTTTAAAAAGAATAATGATAGAAAAATTATTTTGATCGAAGAAAAAAATTTTGAAATAAGAATATTATTTAGAAAAGGTTGAAAATTTTTTCAAGTAAATTTTATTTAAGAATTTTTTGGCTTATTCAAGAACTTTTCTATTTAAATAAAGATTCGGTGGAAAAATTTTTCTCTTGAGTCTTAAATTAATTTTTATCAATATTTAGTTAAGATATTATTGTAATAAGAAAAAAAATTTGTAAATTTTAATGTTCATTATTATTTAAGGACATTTCCGAAAATATTAATAAAAAAAAGTAATTTGTAATAAGAACACTGACAAAATTGAAGATTTCAGCACTGACTTGAATAATTAAACTATATTTAATAAATTAATTATATTTGAGACCAATCTTTATGTTAGTTTTAAATACGTAATATTTTTCATTAATATTTCAAAGAAAATATACTTGAATAGTGATTTAAAATCAAAATTTATTGATAAAATTGAATATTTTTCATTTTTATCACAAATAATCGTCATGAGGAGACCTTAATTAAAATAAAACTACACAGAAAAAAAAATTTACTTGAATCAAGTAAATAATTTTGAAGAATTTCATCTTCTTAATTTAAGTTAATTTTTTTTTCTGTGTAGAAACCTTGGAGTCACTATGTGACTACCGTGACTTGTGCAATTATAAATAAATAAAATTTTGCTTTATTAAATAATGAATTTTGTTAAATTGCACTGTACTTTCTTAAATATTGAGGTTTTCAAAAATATAAGCTCATCCCGATATTACACTCATCAAGAGTTTTCATTTGAATACCCACATGCATTTTTATATATTTTTCATATATACATATATATAATTTATATAAATATATGAAAAATTGATGTGAGTACTTAAATGAAAGGTCTTGATGAGTGTAACATCGGAATGAGCTTATATCTTTAAAAATGTCAATAGTTCACAAGATACAAGGTCATTTCTTAATTATCTATCTAGAGATAGAGCATTTTTGAATACAGCCTAAATACTCATCATCATAAATTGATTATTGGTGAAAATGATATGAAACCTTAAAAAGACACATCTCCAGGTCAGGACCTTTCTAATGATACCAAATTTAACCATAAAAACTGATTTTATCATATAAATACACTGTCCACAAAATTTTGCTTATTCTTTTAATAATATAGATTATCAATTAATTAAAAATAAATAAAGTGTGGTGCTTAAAAAGAAGAAATAGTCAATTGAGGATAATTTGTTGAGTTAGATTATGGATGCACAGCATCAATTTGATACAGTAATTCCATAACAAGCCCGTTGATGAAGATAGTTTATAATCAATTAGGAACTGTAGGGAGTTATTTGTTACAAAACAGAATTAAAAACTATGATTCTGTGGTTTGTGAAAAGTAAAGTATGAAATCTGGATGATTATTGTTAAATAAAATAGCCTGAATTTATTGTCTGCGGAAGAGGAACTAGAGAGTAGGGAGTAAGAAGTAAGAAGTAATGTGAGGTAAAAGGACGAAACTAAACAAAATAAAATAATAAAAAAAAGTACGACTATGAAGAATAATAATAATGAAAAGAATTATGAAGTAGCCGTGAGTTAGACAGAGTTATACGGGAGAAAAGTTGCCGTGGAGGCTCTGCTCGGTTGTAATACTAGTAATCAACCTGGTAAAGCCGTAATGTTTATACTATACGTTACACGCCGGATTCACAGCACCATCTTTAGTTGTATTGAGGGTTACGGATACGGTAAGCTGTGTTCTGTGTTGGATGCCGAGAGGTAAGATCAAATTAAAGAGTTGTCGTTGTTAAGAATAACAATAAGAATACGAGTTTAAACCCACGCGAATATAATTGCCGAGGTTCTTGGGTGCATCTGAGCCAGAGGTGCCACCAGTTTCAGCGGATATGCAACTTACAACTTGATCTTTATTTTCTCACAGAAATATTAACTTCCCACCACGCCTCTGGAATTTTAAGATGATGATGATGTTGATGTTGTTGTCATCGCGGTGAGAGCTGTGGGATTATTTTATTGTCGCGGGGTTTTAATCATTGTTTTAGCTACTAACGCTTTAATTATTTTTGCAATTCAAGTCTTTTAGTTTGTTATTAAATTATTTTTAGAAATTCTTGTTTTGCTTTTTACTGTTTTACATTTAAACTAAAACTTTAGAGAAATAAATTATTTATATAAGAAATTTTATCACAAATAATCGTCATGAGGAGACCTTAATTAAAATAAAACTACACAGAAAAAAAAATTTACTTGAATCAAGTAAATAATTTTGAAGAATTTCATCTTCTTAATTTAAGTTAATTTTTTTTTCTGTGTAGAAACCTTGGAGTCACTATGTGACTACCGTGACTTGTGCAATTATAAATAAATAAAATTTTGCTTTATTAAATAATGAATTTTGTTAAATTGCACTGTACTTTCTTAAATATTGAGGTTTTCAAAAATATAAGCTCATCCCGATATTACACTCATCAAGAGTTTTCATTTGAATACCCACATGCATTTTTATATATTTTTCATATATACATATATATAATTTATATAAATATATGAAAAATTGATGTGAGTACTTAAATGAAAGGTCTTGATGAGTGTAACATCGGAATGAGCTTATATCTTTAAAAATGTCAATAGTTCACAAGATACAAGGTCATTTCTTAATTATCTATCTAGAGATAGAGCATTTTTGAATACAGCCTAAATACTCATCATCATAAATTGATTATTGGTGAAAATGATATGAAACCTTAAAAAGACACATCTCCAGGTCAGGACCTTTCTAATGATACCAAATTTAACCATAAAAACTGATTTTATCATATAAATACACTGTCCACAAAATTTTGCTTATTCTTTTAATAATATAGATTATCAATTAATTAAAAATAAATAAAGTGTGGTGCTTAAAAAGAAGAAATAGTCAATTGAGGATAATTTGTTGAGTTAGCTTATGGATGCACAGCATCAATTTGATACAGTAATTCCATAACAAGCCCGTTGATGAAGATAGTTTATAATCAATTAGGAACTGTAGGGAGTTATTTGTTACAAAACAGAATTAAAAACTATGATTCTGTGGTTTGTGAAAAGTAAAGTATGAAATCTGGATGATTATTGTTAAATAAAATAGCCTGAATTTATTGTCTGCGGAAGAGGAACTAGAGAGTAGGGAGTAAGAAGTAAGAAGTAATGTGAGGTAAAAGGACGAAACTAAACAAAATAAAATAATAAAAAAAAGTACGACTATGAAGAATAATAATAATGAAAAGAATTATGAAGTAGCCGTGAGTTAGACAGAGTTATACGGGAGAAAAGTTGCCGTGGAGGCTCTGCTCGGTTGTAATACTAGTAATCAACCTGGTAAAGCCGTAATGTTTATACTATACGTTACACGCCGGATTCACAGCACCATCTTTAGTTGTATTGAGGGTTACGGATACGGTAAGCTGTGTTCTGTGTTGGATGCCGAGAGGTAAGATCAAATTAAAGAGTTGTCGTTGTTAAGAATAACAATAAGAATACGAGTTTAAACCCACGCGAATATAATTGCCGAGGTTCTTGGGTGCATCTGAGCCAGAGGTGCCACCAGTTTCAGCGGATATGCAACTTACAACTTGATCTTTATTTTCTCACAGAAATATTAACTTCCCACCACGCCTCTGGAATTTTAAGATGATGATGATGTTGATGTTGTTGTCATCGCGGTGAGAGCTGTGGGATTATTTTATTGTCGCGGGGTTTTAATCATTGTTTTAGCTACTAACGCTTTAATTATTTTTGCAATTCAAGTCTTTTAGTTTGTTATTAAATTATTTTTAGTTTTTTTTTTTCTTCTTCTTCTTCTTCTATTTTTAGAAATTCTTGTTTTGCTTTTTACTGTTTTACATTTAAACTAAAACTTTAGAGAAATAAATTATTTATATAAGAAAAAATTAAAAATAAAAATATTTATATTGAAGAAAAAATTTCGTCTATTTATTATTATTTATTCTAATTAATTCAAATTTGAATGAATTTTTTGAGAAAGAATTTATTAAATTATCAAATATGAGTAATAATTTTTTAATTTTTAATTTTAATAAATATTTTTTTTTAGAGAAAAGATATTTATTAGCACTTTAAAAATATTTTTATAAACCGTTTAGAAGAATTTTAATAATTTTTGATAAATTCATTTATTTAGAAACAACTTTTTAATTTATTAAATAAAAGCAACGATTATTTAACTTGTAAAAATTATTTTTTTAAGTAAAAATTATTTTATCTGTTCTGTTGGGAATTTTTTTATATAAAAAAAAAATCAAGTTAATTAATCAAATAATTTCTTAAGTTAGTTTTTACTTTTTGACAAATTTTATTTAATAAATAACTCGCGACAAAAGAGTGCATATTAATTTTTACGTTTTTTTGGCTTTGCAGTGCCGATAGGGCGTATAAATTTTTCTTTCTTTTAATTAATCGCTTTATTAACACTTTCTAAGCCTATAAATAAAAAAAATAAATTTCCAAAGCCAAAAGGGCGTTAAATTTTATTTTGGAGTTAAATTTTATATTTCAGAGCAAAATTGATAGTTCTTTATACGCCCTTTTAGCATAAAACTCTATCCAGCAGCTGTAATACGCCCTTTTGGCATTTGAGTCGCGAATTAATTAACATTTAAATCAATAAATATTTATTAAATCATGTGGTAAGAAAAAATCATTTACCAACACTGAATAATCCTTATTAAATATCAACAATTCCTCCTATAATTTATTTTCTCTATAATAAAAATTATCACATTAAATAACAAAACATTTAATAAATTAATTTAATAAAAAACAAATTTTATACACATAATAAAATTAAAACTTATACTTAACATCAATTGGCAAAGTAATCCATTAATTCAAGTAATCAAAATTTTCCCAGAGGAAGCTATAGAGAGCCCAGCACACTTTTCCCATGAAGAATCTATCTTTACTGATATTTTACACTCAAAAAATTTTATTAATCTATAAAATTATTGATATATTTAAAAAATTTCCTAAAGATCTTAATAAATTTCGTGAAAATTTAATAATTTTGAATTTCTTTTTTTATAAAGAACTAATAACTTATTCAATTATTTCAAATTCTTTTTCCTAGATATTAATACTCTATCTCACATATTTTTTTTTAATCATGAGCATTTGCATATTCGGTTATTGTTATACGAAGGAAGCAACCCTTAAATTATTTCATCTATCACATATGTTTTTTTTTTATTTTTATTTCATATTCTTCATTGCATGGTCATTACCGTAGTTATGTTCAACGTATCGACGAAATGCTACGTTTGCTAAAATATATTTTATTTTTATTATCAATTAGGTACAATATGCAGAGCATAGAGCAGTATCATATATTTATTAATAATATAATATGTGAATAATAATGGACGGAATTTCATAATTACATGGGACGGTTTTCATTTCGTTTTATTATTTTTTAAAAACATGTGACTTTTTAGGTTATTTATATGCCTGATGCTAATTCACCATATACTTAACACCCTCTTGAACAATATTAAAAATGTATTGACAGAAAAAAGGCCGAGTATGTGCAGAAGACCAGGTGTAGAACGAAACCAATTGACAAACAGAAAATATCCTGGACAATAGACTGAGTGACCACATCCTTGCTGCACGCAAGTTCATTGTCGTCGAGTTGTTGGTCAGTATATTTTTTTTGTGTATATATGTATAAATGTGTATGAATAAATGAGCTTCGACGATGCACAACAGCTTGGACGTTTTGGCATAATATTTTATTGATGTTGAACCAACGGCCTTTATAGTTAAAAATAATAATACAAAAGCAATATAACAAGATGTGTGTGCATGTGTGCATGTGTGTGTGTGTGTGTGTGTGTGTGTATTGAAGATGTAGCGTAAACACACTTTGCCGGAAGCGACGGAACCACTTCCGATGTATTCCTTGCAACATCTTGCTACATTTTGTTTGAGAAGCTTCAAATATATTGATATTGGTTATTGAAGAGACTCGCGTGAAGATATTTCTTCTTGTGGTAGATCGAAGATGCTGCTACATGCGACAGCCTTTTGATGTTTTATTTTTCAGGATGGCTGAATAATAACGTTTTGACAGGCCCTGAGATTCTTTCTGATTTGGATAATGTTGCGGATGGCTGTGGTCGCACGCAATCTTGGAATTTGTTTTTAAATTGTACTTATAATAGATGTTTGTCTAATGGATGAATAAGTCGTGTGAAAAAATTCAATTTTTGTTATTTTTTGTTTACTTCAGATAAATATTTTGTCATATTTTTTTCTGGGATAGAAAATTAGAGAAGCAAAGATTGGTTTTAGATTTTATATCATGAAAAGTTTTAGGAAATTGTATTATTATTATTTTGGCAGTTAACAGTGGCACTCAAAGGTTTTAATTATTAAGCTAAAATTTTTAATTTAATTTAAAAGTGCAAAATGGAGAGAAATATAATTTGTGTTTCACATATATTGTTGAAAAAAATTGTAAAAAGCAGTTTTTATCGCTGTAAAATCAATAAATAAAATTATGTTACATTATTGTAATTTGAATAATTAATACTAGCAACCTTGCAGTCACGATGTGACTGCCGTGACTTGTGCAACTATAAATAAATAAAATTTTGCTTTATTAAATAATGATTTTTGTTAAATTGCACTGTAGGGGAGAAGGGGGTCAATTGAGCCACGGGGCAATTGAGCCACTCGACTTAAAAAATCGAAAAAATTGAAAAAATACTCTATCCTCTTAGAATTAAATTCTAATGTGCCTAACTCATACATGATCAAAATTTTAAATCATTACAAACAATAAATTTTGAAAAATTGAGACTTTTGTATTTTTAGGTATGCAAAATTTTTTTTCGGCTGGTAAGAAATTATTTAATAAAATTTACACTTTTTGAGTATTATATAAAGTGTGAATTGTTCATTGAAAATTTGCAATAATAATAATAATAAGAATTAACAATTAATATATTATTTATTGAAAGTTCGATTTCATACTTAAAATATTGATGGTTCAATTGACCCCAAGCAGTGGCTCAATTGCTCCCGAGCGGGGGTCAATTGAGCCATTTGACGCATTTGCGGAAATTAATAATTTTAAAAAATTCTCATTATTTATTGTCTAATTTATGAATTGATAATGATAGTAGACTTAACAAACTACCTTTCTAAGAAAAAAAAAATTAATATTTAGTTTTAATTTAATTATAAAAAAATTGCTAAACTTTTTTTGGCTCAATTGACCCCCTCCTCCCCTACTTTCTTTAATATTGACGTTTTTTAACTTCAATTATAAATTTTGTATTCTAAAGAAAATCGAGGAAAAAATTACTCAGCATTAAATTTCTAACTATTATCCAATAAAAATATAATAAATATAGTTTATTAAAATTTATGCGCATATAAAAATCTAATCTGTAACGCAATTCTAATAGCATAAATTAATTAAAATAAAATTGTTTACATAAAATCCTCAGAATACTCAATGAATCATTATTCAATTATTAATTCTTACATTACTTTTCATTTATTATAAATCTACTGATCATGACTAAAAAGTAAAAAAAAATTATAGAATATAAGAAGGAAAGATAACATTGGTTTATCATACAATACAACTTATCATTTAATTTATTATCTTAAAGATTAATTCACTTTTTTTGTCTAAACAATCGCAGCGATATTGTGGAAGAAATAAAAAATCCGAACATTAAAATGCATTTATCTGAGCGGCCCCCCGCTGCCAACTACCCAACGAGTTGTATCGTTTTGTATTTATTTATATTATATTTCTTAAAATAACCAACAGGTAGATCATTCAGGACTTAATACATATTATACACACATATAGATATATACACACCCGCAAAACCGGCAACTCATCGCGCTTGTTTTCCGCCTGCTCACGATTAGTGACCGTCAGTCTTCAGTCTGGTATAATATAACATAACATATAACACATAAGATGCAACTTGGTATCTGTATAAGTACAAGTATCTGTATGTAGAAGTGTAGAAGTCGGGCCTTCGGGCTTTCTCTGATCCTACACACTCTCGTCTTGTTAATCTTAAGTAATTTGCCTTTTTATTTTACACCTTCGAAAATTTGTTTTTCACACCTACAAAGTGCACCGTAACCGACCTTTTTTTAATTGTCTCGATGAAACATCCAGTTCATCATCAAAAAAAAAAAATATAAATAGTCTATAACTATAATGTTATCTATTATCAATCACATCTACTATTAAACTTTCTATTTACCATTAAAGTGACTAAGTTATTTCAAATTATCAATACTTATATTCAATTCAAAACACCTCCTGAGTAATTTAAATCAATAAAAATTTATCACACGCGTTTATTGGATATTCAATTCATAATTATGTTTGTACTTTCTCTTTTTTATAATTGTTAATTAAAATACCGCGTAAATTATTTATTTTATAACTTTGTAATAAATATTAATTGGGCTTTAAGAAAAATAAAAATTTTCTTGATAGAATTTTTAAAATTAAACTTTCTTATAGAAAAATTAAATAATCTGTAGTATTAAAAAAATAAGAAAAATTTTATAGCCAGTGTATTTATACTGTAAAATGGTTTTTATGGTTAAATTTAGTATCATTAAAAAAGTCTTGATCTAGAGTTGTGTTTTTTCAAAATTTCATATCATTATCACCAATAGTAGAATTTATTATCATAAGTATTTAAGCTGCATTCGAAAATACTCTATCTCTAGATACATTATAAAGAAATGACCTCGTATCTTGTGAAATATTGACATTTTTAAAGATATAAGCTCACCCCGAAATTACACTCATCGAGACCTTTCATTTGAGTACCCACATGCATTTTTATATATTTTTTATATGTAATATATATCAATATATGAAAAATTGATGTGGGTACTCAAATGAAAGGTCTTGATGAGTGTAACTTAAGAATGAGCTTACATCTTTAAAAACGTCAATAGTTAAAAAAGTACAGTGCCATTTAACATAATTAAGAAATGACCTCGTATCTTGTAAGATATTGACATTTTTAAAGATATAAGCTCATTCCGATGTTACACTCATCGAAACCTTTCATTTGAGTACCCACATCAATTTTTCATATACTTATATATATTACATATATATAAATATGAAAAATATATGAAAATGCATGTGGGAACTCAAATGAAAGCTCTTAATGAGGATAACATTGGGATGAGCTTAAATCTTTAAAAATGTCAACATTTAAAAAAGTACAATGCCATTTAACAAAAGTCATTATTTAATAAAGCAAAATGTTAATTTTTTATAGTTCACAAGTCACGGCAGTCACATAGTGACTGCAAGGTTTCTAGTAGTAGTTAAAATGATTTATATAATTCTTTTCAACAAACAAATTATTATAAAAAGTAAATTTCTCAAAAAATTCCACTTGTAGATGTGTCAAAAATTTATTGTTGTAATTTTTAATAAACATTTCTTATAGAAATTAATTTCTTGTAAAATTAAAAAAAAATGATCGATGTCTGCTAACCTTAGTTTTATTTTTTAAAAATATTTGAAAAAGAGCGGAAAAAGATGTTAGCGACAAGATAAATTAGAGATTTAACTAACCGACATCGATTCTTGTGTTTCTATCTTTACTCTGTAGAGAATTTCATGAGATTTTGCTGTGTTTATATTATGTCCGGTTAAATTAAATATTAACCCTTTATTTTACTTCATTTTCAATAAAATTCTGTCGGAATTTTATTCTAAATAATTCTCTGGATTATTAATCATCATTAAAATTTTTTTTGGTGCAATAATTGTACAAATAACTAATTAAAAAATGTATGGAGGTTATACATTGTCCAAAAAAAACACACTTGTTTACGAGTGGAAAATTCACAATATAACTTCACGTATGGAATATAAAGAAGATCAAACTCCAGTGACTTTAACATCAACAAATTTTTCTATAAGAGCTAAAGTTGAGAACCAGTGGAACATCGACTTATATTTAAATAATGGAAACCCAATTGATGAAGGTAAAGACAAAGATGCCTTATCGGTCTATGTATGGAATTTGGAAGAAAATAATGTAAAAGCTTTTGTAACAATATACATTCTGAACAATAAGCAAGAAAAATCCAACATCTGGCAGTTTGGTCAGCACTTGTTTGAAGACGGCAAATCTTGGGGTTACAATGACTTCGTGAAGAAAGAAAGACTATTGGATAAAAAATATGAACTGATACCAAATGATATTTTAACAATTTGTACTGAAATCACTGTTATTGATGAAAATATTCAGATTCCTGTCAAAGGTTCCTATCACTACTCTAATTATCAATTGGTAGAAGATTTTAAAGAACTCTACAAGACTAGAGCCTTCAGTGACATGGTTATCAATGTCGGAGAAGAAAAGCTCCAAGCTCACAGAATAATTCTCATGACACGGAGTCCAGTTTTGGCTTCGATGTTCAATCAGGAGATGTCAGAGAAGAAACTCAATGAAGTTGTGATAACTGACATATCTTCAGATACGTTTGAAAAACTTTTGGAGTACATTTACACGGACGAAGTATCGGATCTGGAGGAAGACGCTGCGGAATTATTGGAAGCGGCTGACAAATATCAGCTGGCTTCGCTCAAAAAAAGATGTGAAGAGTCGCTCTGCGAGTCCTTGAATCCTGAAAACGCGCTTAAGATGTTGGGCTTAGCAGATCGCTTTAGTGCTCCGTATCTGATGGAGTACGTGATTAAATGTATCACAGCTGATGCAGCGAAAATTGTAGAGAGTGAAGAATTCAAGGCGTATGAAAAGTCTAATTCTTGTTTGGGGCTGAAATTGTTTAAGGAACTTGCAGTTGCTAGTACTTGCAGTGAAGCTGGGATCAAACATTCCACACTTTGAAGGTACTCTTTGATCCTTAATTTATTTTTATGACTATTTTTGTTTTTAAACTAACTAATCTTTGAATTTTTTATTTTTCAGCTCAAGAAGGAAGAGGAAGTCAATCATTTTTTTACTTGATTATTTATTATAAAATTTAACCAAGGAAATATTTGTTTAAGTCTGTTTTATAATGTACTGTTTAAATTTTAATATTATTGCTTAAATAATAAGTTATCATACGTATTTTTAATTTATGAGGATATTTTTTAAATTTAATGGATATGATTAAGTATCAATCATTATATAATCAATAAAAAATTATTAAAGTTTTCATTTATTTATTTTAGACAAAATTTTTCATTTATTCAAACTTATTTGATAAATTAATGATTTAACTTTTGAATTTAAGACGCGCAGTAGCCTATCGAATCCGGCCCTTGCTTACCAAAGCATTAGACCGGGTTCGGCCAAGTATCTCTATATATACTAAAGACTGAAACAGTTGTGAGCTGCTCATAAGGGACATCAACTATTAATATTAACTGAGAATTATATGGCATTTTTTTAAGTATTTTTGCAGCCAAATATACTTAGTAAGAAACATGTATTACATTTATGCAAATAAACTTTATATATAAAAAAAAATTGGACCGGGTTCGAGTCCGGCGTACACCAATGAATATTGTGTATGAGTGGGAAATAAATCTAATAATCCACTCTTTTACAATCTTCAACATTTTCAACACAAGCTAAAATTGAAAATAAATGGCGCCGCCAATTGGATTTAAATAATGGTATCCCGAAAAGTGAATATAAAAATTTTTTGGAGTTATTTATAGCTAATTTGGCTAACAATAGTGTAAAAGTTGATTTTTCAATTGGCATCTTATACAGTGAACAAGAAAAATACTTGAAGAAAAATGTTGAATTAACAATTAACAAATTACAAATTCTGCTGAGCCCAAAGAAGTTAAAAACGAGTTCCAATCCCAGAAGTTCCAAAAAAGTTAAAACGAGTTCCAATCTCAAAAAGTTCCCCCCTAGTAAGTCGCTCATGACCTTAGTAGTTTATGCGACTTTAAATAAACAAAAAAAAAAAAAAATTGCAAATTGCGCACGCACGAAATAAAAAAGACATAAGACTGTAAAATAAATTTCTTCAGTCTCAAATAAACATTTAGGTTGCGTTTCTATAAATCTTTATTTATTTTTGCAAGATCTTTATGTTTTTTCTGTGAAATACGTAAATTAAGTACTTTATTAATTTTTCAACAAAAATTGGCTTAATTTTATTAGATAAAAAAATATCTTTTATTATTATAAAATCTAAAACAATAGAATAAAAATAAGTGATCGTAATTTTATTTGAGTAAACAAAATTTCAAGATGGGAGAAGGTTATACATTTGTTAAAAAAAACAAAATTGTCTTTGAGTGGAAAATACCCGACGCAAGTTTTCTTCTAATGAAAGAAAGTTGGGAGAATGAAATATTAGAATCTTCGAATTTCACTACGGGATCTGAACTTAATGATTTATGGCGGCTAGAGTTATCGTTCAATAATGGACGTAATTTAATAACGGACGATGTTGAAGCAAAAAAGTATTTGTCTCTTACTTTGTGTAACTTAAGTGATTACGAATTCAATGCTAAATACAGTTTTTGGATTTTAAATGTTAAGCAAGAGAAAACTTCCTTTTTTTGTGGATTAGACGAAGAAGAGACTGACTCTGATGAAGACTGGAGCGACTGGACCGTTGATCACTTTGCAGAGAAACAAATTTTACTAGACAATTCGGCCGAATTTTTACCCAATAACATTTTGACAATTCAAGCTGAAGTTATGATTGATGATGATGCCTTAACAATTCCAGTTGAAAATATATCTAACTCATCACAAAGTCAATTAGGTCAAGACTTAGAAAATCTCTACGGAAGCAAAGAAAATTGCGATATTACAATAATTGTTGGAAATACAAGATTTGAAGCTCATAAATTAATTCTGAGTGTCCGCAGTCCAGTTTTGGCTGCGGCGTTCACTCACGATATGATTGAGAAGAAATCCAACGAAGTATCAATAACAGACATTGATCCTGAAATATTTGAGAAAGTCCTGAGGTACATATACACTGACCAAGTGTCAGATCTGGAGGTCGTTGCTGCTAAACTGTTGGAGGCAGCAGACAAATATCAGCTTCTTTCTTTGAAGAAACTCTGCGAAGAAGCACTAATGAGATCTTCTAATCGAGAAAATATCGTTGAGATAGTAGTTTTAGCAGATCGGCACAGTGCCCAAAATTTGAAAGATTACGCTATTAAATGCATCATTGCTGATGCAAGAGATGTCATGAAAACTCCTGAGTTTGGAGAACTTGAAAGAACCAGTCCGTCCTTAGCATTGGAATTATTGAGAAAATATACCTTTGCACAGATTAATAACACTACTGTAACTTATTCAAATTAATGGTATGAATTTTGAATCTTTATTTTGATACTTATTTTTGTTTTCATTTTATTTATTTATTTATTTATTTTTTTTTTTTTTTAGGTAAAAGAGGAATCAAGAAGTTTAAACCCAGATTTTTTCATCTTACACAGTAAAAAATTTTGCGTCAATAAATTTTGGGGTAAAAATATTTAATACAAAATTTTTTGACGCAATGACGCAACATTTTTTTACTGTGTACAAGACATTTCAAGATTATTACGAATTGAAACATAAATATTATTGATACTCTTAATTAGAGTTTAATAAAAAAAATCACTTTGATTTGTTTATTGGTAAATTTCAAAATTAATTACATCGAAATTTAACAATATATATTTCTTATTGAATAAAAAATAATTATGAGTATAGAAATAGCAGACAGATATTTTTTCAAACTTTTGAAGTAATTTTTTTTTAATTTTTTAATCAAAATTACATTATTTTTTTTGTAATAAGTGAATTAATTCGAGAATATGGAAAAATTTTCAGACATCTGCTATATTAATATTAATAAAAAAAAATATTTACACCTGAAGATTTAATTACTCATTTATACTTTCATTTGATAATTTTTTTAATAATATTAATTTTTCATATATTTATATATATATTATATATATGTATATATATGAAAAATATATCAAAATGCATGTGGGTACTCAAATGAAAACTCTTGATGAGTGTAACATCGGGATGAGCTTATTTCTTTAAAAACGTCAATAGTTAAAAAAAAGAGTGCAATTTAACAAAAGTCGTTATTTAATAAAGCAAAATTTTATTTATTTATAGTTTACAAGTCACGACAGTCACACAGTGACTGCAAGGTTGCTAGTTTTTAATGTTTGAATTTTTAAAATAAATGGTGCAAAGTTTTCTTTAATAAAATTAATATAAAAATCGTAATTTTTAATCGTTCCAACTAAAAAAAATTGTCAATAATTTAATAATTACACCCATAAAAATAGACAGATTGTCAGTAAAATAATAATTAAAACAATATTTAACACCGTCATAAATAAACAACGAGTCAAAAAACATTATCGTATCATTAATATGTATTTATGACGTCTATTTAAAAGTATAAGATGAGACAAAATAAAAATGGTGGATCATAAAAGCTCAAGGGTAGCGAAGATGAGTAATTCCTCGAGATAATCTCTTGAGTCTTCAGAACACGTGTATCTATCCACATATTTCTCGAGAGAAATCTCCATGGGCATTTTCACCTCCGATCATGGCGCCAAACACGAGATTTAGAAATAATTAATGTAAATTACACACGACCGTGCTACTGGTTATGCAAATCAGCCTGGTGACTTTAAAGTTCTTGTAGATAAACACACAGACATAAAAAGTTTGTTTGTATCCGTATCTACACTCATCGCTGTAATACGACTTGTCATATAAGCTTCTTCAGAAAGTTCAGGAAGAAACGTTGATCTTTACGCCGTCAGTAAAATATAAACACACACCTGAGGAAAAGTGTGTATAATGTATAAATATATATAATAATAAAATATAATATAATATCAGTGTGAGTAAGAGGACAAAACGCTCCAGGCAGCTTAACAATAAATGCATTCCGGCATTAAGTACATAATATTGTTTTCAAACACGATACTTTTCTTCATACTTATTCATACATGCCCAGTAGTCTTATTTATTACGCTTTCGTCACTATCACCACTGTCAACAGTTGCTCATTTATAATCATTTTTTTATTTTTTTATTTTTTAGAATCAAACTTTGATTTTATACTCCATGAATTTATTTTTGAATAAATTATAAATTAAAATTTAACATCGGCATTGTAACGCCGTTGTATTATCCATTATCTTTCATAGACCATAAATAGACAATATAACAACGTTAGTGGTTGGTATACAGCAGTGATTACAGATAATAGATTATAAAATAAAAGCCAGATATTTAATATTTATACTACTAGAAGGAAGAATATAAGTATGAGTACGAGTGTTGTTTATTGGGAAAAAAATATATTTTCTATCGGCGTATATTAGTGGCCGGTTGTGCATCACCGTCGTAATATAATGTTATTCTGGTGACCCCCAGAGGCACTTATTTACCACCACAGACTACATAACACGTGAGTATGCATCAACTAAACCATCTCTGCATAGCTACAACTTGAGAAGTATATACACTTTGACTGCAGCTGAATATGAAGAATATGAAGAATGGATAAGAAGAGGCTCCTTTATAGTTTGCCCGAACTACGCCAGAACAGCCACCGCACTAAGCAGACGGCTCGTATAATTTATGAATTATTATTTTGTAGTATAATGTCGGGCGGCCGTACGCCCTTACTGATATATCCGTACGGCTCTCACCTTTCACTCCGTTTATTATTATTATTATTATTAGTATTGTACGGAAGAAATTAAATATTTATAATTAATTAATTATTATTGTATTTTTTACAATAAAATTATATTATGGTTACTTGTATAATTATGAATGATAATATTTACCATCACGATAGTAATAGTTACCATATCATGTATTTAAAAACTCAAACTTTAATTTTCAATTATTTTTTTTAAATATTTTAATTTTTTTCAACTCAAACTCTTTTTATTAAACGTATTTTATTTGTTAACTTCTTAAGTTATTTTAAAGACTGGAATTGTCAGTTTTTGAAGGTTGTTATTGTAAAAATAATGCTTTGATTGATTATTGACAAATGGCAGCCTTGATAAATTGTCAACTTTAGTCTTAAAAGTAATCTAAGAAATTAAAAAATCATAAAATATGTCTAATAAACGATTTTGAGATAAAAAAAAAATATAAATAATTGAAAATAGGATTTGAGTTTTTAAATACATGAGATAGTAACTATTACTATAGTGATGGTAGGGTAGAAGTACCATTTGTGGCCAGTGTACCTGTTTGGCCATTTTATTTTCAAATTATTGTATAAATATTTCTATAAGCGCAAGACTTTATGAATTCAATTTAATAAATGTTCTAATTCATAAATTCTATTATACTTAAATAGTTAAATTTTTTACAAATGAACCAAAACATCAAGTGGCCAAAAATGGTCCTTAGATGGCCAAAACCGGTACTTCTACCCTTACTATTGTTATCATGAAGGTAACTATTACTATCTTGATCTTAAATATTGCCGGCTATAATTATAACAGTTACCATAATAAAATTTCAAGATATTAATTGGTTATAAAAGAACGATTATAATAATGGTAAAAAAAATTACATCTTTATACAATTCTAATAAATTTGTCTTAGAATCAAAATTTTTAGTTGTATTTTTACCTGAGAATAGTATGAAATCTCATACCGAAAAATATTGTGGTGAAAGAATCCACTCTTTTATAATTTAATTTAAATGAAAAATATGAAAATATATCATGAAAGCAAACTATTCGTAACGTGATTGGTCAAATATATCATAAGCATGAAAATATATGCAAATCCTATGGTCAGGCGCGCGCAAATTTAAATTCTAGTAATAATAAAAATTGAATAGTCTTTAAATTAGATCGAGTATTTAGGATAAAAATAATAACTATCTCTTCATTAAATAATAATAACACACAGTATAAAATTGTTCGTCATTGTAGAATATTACACTCTAGTGTGTAGAATTTAACATTCTAGTGTGTTAAATCATTAAATCAACACATGATTAATATTCTACTTACAAATTTTAACACTCAACACAATGACGAAAAATTTTTTACTGTGAAATAATAATAATAAAATCTAAAACAAACATTTTTTCTATTCTAAAGACACAGTAGTGTGTAACGCCAACTACTTGATTATGATTACAGTTCTATACTATAAAAATAGCGTTATATATTTTTCAATAAAAAAAAAAAGAATAAACTATTCCAACGAATAAACGGAAATCTATAGATCCTCAATTAAAATTTTACAGCCGGTAAATATATTAATTCCGATAAATAAGAAGTAATATATAAAAAAAAAGTGTTTGATAGATTAAAAAGGTAATACATGTAACCTATTATTTTGAGCGGGTAATAATCTCACTCTTACTCTTAGAATGATCAGCTCCCGTGAATCTATGTCAATAAAATAGTATTTATAGTTTTCATCGCGTGTCTCACCGATTGAAACCAGAGTAATATACAGTCAAGTGGTATAAGTTAATAGTTAAGTAAAGCAGCAACCAGCCAACTATCGCTCACAAATAAACACACACACTGTAAATTTATACCCATATTACAGATATATATATAATATAACATATATAGAGATACTAAGTCAGGAGAGCGTTCATTTCCGGGTGCTATTAAATTTATTATTGGATTAAAAAGATAATTGTAATGTGCTTAAATAAGTAGATAAGTGTATCAAGTGCAAAGCAATACCTGCAATAAATCGCTTGCTTTAAAAAATAACTATATTAAATTTTATCGACGTCTTTCGATGGAGGAGAAAAATAATATAGAGTATACCACTGTAGTATCGTCTAAATCAAATATGTGTGTATAGTTGTAGTTAATAGTCGATAGTTAATAGTTTATTATACTAACCAGAAAGCAAGAGTTTATTATTATTTTTTATTTATTATTAATCTAGACTAGATGCGCTACATGCACCGGAAAACTTGCGGATAAAATATTGATCGTACTTTGATAAAAAAATTAAATCAATTTAAATCAACAGAAAAAATTTTTAACCAAGAAAATTATATTGAAGAATTTTTCTTCTTCAGTAAAGATAAAAAAATGTTGTTTAGTTTGAAATTTTGTCTTTTTAATCGGGTTAATTTTTTTCTCCGTTTTTAAAGAACAAATTTGATCTTAAGAATTAAAAAAAAAATAAATAAATTTTTGTGTTTAAACTAAAATTTTTCTGTGACAATATAGAGTCTTAAGTCTTTAGTTTAATCCCCAGCAGTTTAATAATAATTTACTTATCCCGTTTATTCGTTTTTGTCAGATTATGCAGGCATAAATTTTGTTTCAGCGTAACTATAATTTTGACAAATATGACGGAACGGTGCCTCTTATTTAACAAGATTACTCTTGGGGCATGTACATGCAAGCGGAGCATCTTTGGAGGCTGCCTGAAGGCCTTGGACCTCGACCGCGAGTGCATACATGCCACTTTGGCTAAATGTAGGGTGGCCGAGCGCAAGAAAGTGTAAGTGTTTTTTAGTCCCGCTGCCTTTACTTCGTACACACTTTTTTTACGGCAGGCTCAAAAACAGATACCTTTAAATGTAAGCCAAATTTTCAACATATTTTTTTACCACATATGTATTATCATTAATAAATATTCTTTAACCCGTTGACAAAAATTCCATCAAAGCCAAAAATTCCGCGCATTATCCTGGAGCTAATCAGGACAGCGTCCGCGGAATCCGAGGGCCAATAAATATTAAAAATGTAAAAAGAGGCGAAATAAAATAAAAAGTGGAGAAGCTTCGCCTGACAGAGAAGCTTTTTACCATCTAAAGGCATAAGATAGTGAAAGATGAAAATCTACTCATAGTTTTGGAGGCGGGGCACGTCACCTCGCCCAAGAGGCACAAAGCGGCCTGCGGTATAAATTGGTTTGTTTGCCGCGGAGATGAAAGGGGCCGCTAAATGCTATCTTTAAGGTGTCGGATCAACGCAAATGTGCCTGAGTTACTCGTAATTATAGAGGATAGTTCAGCATCATATCGGGGTTTCTGAGCTCGGACCGATCTTACCCGTTTTGCCTCTACCTCTACCTGCTTCGCTATATGTGTATAGGTACAGGTACCTTCACCTTCTTCTAATATAACTCTTTACTCTCTACCGGTCGTTATTAGTTATTACACTCTCTACAGTATCTGGTTCCTTAATCCTCAACGCTCTTAATATAACTATAAGAATTCACTCTTACTCTTTGCTTTACTTCAGACATTATGAACATTAAAGTATGTCTCACTTTCAAATATATTATCATTTAAAGGAACAAATTTGCCTTCATTAGTTTTATTTTAATCAAGTTAAGAATATTTTAATCATATCAGCCAGTTTTTTAGGCAAGGAAATAATATTCTAATAAATATCAAAAATTTTTTTTTGCTTTAATTTATAAAAACTAGCAACCTTGCAGTCACTATATGACTGCTGTGACTTGTGCACTATAAATAAATAAAATTTTGCTTTATTAAATAATGACTTTTGTTAAATTGCACTGTACTTTTTTAAATATTGACGTTTTTAAAAATATAAGCTCATCCCAATGTTACACTTATCAAGAGCTTTCATTTGAGTACCCACATGCATTTTGATATATTTTTCATATATTCACATATATATAAATATATAAAATATATGAAAAATTGATGTGGGTACTCAAATGAAAGGTCACGATGAGTGTAATTTCGGAGTGAGCTTATATCTTTAAAAATGTCAATAGTTCACAAGATACAAGGTCATTTCTTAATTATGTATCTAAAAATAGAGCATTGCCGAATGCAGCTTAAATATTTATCATAATAAATTGACTATCGGTGAGAATGATATGAAACCCTGAAACCTAGAATATAACTCAGTCTCATATTTTAATAAATTTGATTTATATAAATGAATAAGTTACAAAGTAATTATTAAAAATTTTTAAATGCAGAATAATGGTTACAAAATTTCAATAAAAAAATTTAAAAATTTTAAAAGATCTTGATTTTATAATAAAGTTTATTATTTTTTGATTAACTAAATTTTTTCATAAATTTATTTATTTACTTTTGCATAATTTTTATAATTGATTATGAATACACACAATAAAAAATTTTGCGTCATTGCGTCAAAAAATTTTGTGTTAAAAATTTTTGTGTCAAATATTTAACGCTTTTATGTGTAAATTAAACATTTATTGTATTAAATTAACTCGAAAAAATGTTAAATTAACACAAAAAAGTGTAAAATATTTAACACAAAATTTTTTTACGCATTGACGCAAAATTTTTTACTTATGAAAGATATTGAAATAAATTAAGTCACTTTCAATAAAAAAAGAAAAAAAAACAACAATTCTCTCCTCTCCGTAACCAGAATTAGAATAATTTAAGTAAATAAATAAAAGTCAGTTATACTAACAAAAGACAAAAAATGAAAATCCTCTTATAAAGGTGATCCGAAGAATAGATGGTGTATAAATTTCTATTGGTCACGGTTGTTAGAGTAATCTGTGGAAAATGGCTCGGCATGAGTACACACGAGTAGTCCCAGATGAGAAAAGATTTTGCTGGTGCACGTAGTACCCGGTCTTAACTTGAAGCTATGTATATTATATCTGGAGTAGTCGTCCAGCTGCTGGGTTTTTATGCCACGATGGCCGCCCCCTTTCAGCGAGTACTTCTCGGTGATTCCACAAGAGGCGGGTCCTTTGGCTGTATTGGGACGTAGCCATCAGAGTCTCAGAACAAGACCAACACCAAGAAGAATAGTGCCGAAGAAGACTGAGACCAAGAAGATGATGAAGGAGAAGTACTTGAAGATGAAAATGATGAAGAAAGGCAAAAAGAAAAATTTATAAAGATACAACTACAAACACAAGAGCAGCAAGAGGCAACGAGCTACAGGCAATGCTGTTTTGTTATATGGTGGTGTTTTAACGGCCGGTTTCTCGCGCCTCGATATTCTTTATTCTTCGCCGACGCTACTATCTTCAGGCAGGCACTAGGTGCAACAAATATATAGCACTCGGGTCTGTTAAGTTTACGATTCTTGCAGAATCCTTAAAATACTACTCACACCACGGAATTTGTTGTTGTATTTTATTATTATTTATATTTAGATTATTATTTTTATTTACTTACTTTTCGTATCTCTCAACCCCCCAAGTGCACCGCTGTCGTTGCAGCACTGGATAACTGCAGCCTGGACAAATCTCAAAGAAGTTTACAGCCATCAGATTAATTGTCCCATTAACTTTTAAGTTATAACTTATACCTGAGTCTGACTATTTAAACTTTCTGGATTTAGTATTTGGTGTGTAATATATAATAATGTGTATGCATGTTCATGTTGTTTGTGGGTATATAAACTTCTCTCCATCAACGTCATAAACTGACCGGTTATCCTTCATATAACTTGTAATTATATATCTTCCAATGGAATCTCGAGAAAACAGTGAATTACTTTAGGATATGTGTTATTGAATGTAGCAATATAATTTTAAGTTTAAAGAGTATATAATGGGTAACTATTTCGTTAAGGAATGTGGAAACGAGGTAATTTATTTGTACATGTCTGCAATCTCAAACTCAATACTTTACCTTAAATATTGATAATATTTTAACCTAACCATTTTCTGTTATTATTTGTGAATTAAAATATTAAGTATTTTAAGTAAATACTCCCGCTGTTATTGAATATTAAATCGTCTGCTGGTTCTGAGGGAATAAAATCAATACTAGTAATCGCTTAAGGGATTTTAGTTTATTTATCATTTCAGGCAAAAGTTTGATGAATCCAAAAATTATTATCATTATTGTGTATTATTATATTTTTTGTTATTAGGTATGAATAAGTTATAAGTTTAAACGATACGTTTGCGAGGAATCGGAATTACGATAATTCTTTTCATGGAACCAAATAGTAGTCAATTTATTTCAGCTTCTTAATTTTATACTGATGCCTACTTTAATATAGTTTTAATTAAAATCACCAACAAGGTTGTGTTTCCTAAAAATAATCCCAAAAAACTGAAGATATAAATCATCCAAAAAATTACTTTTTTGGTCCTAAATACCCCTAATTCACTTCTTAATCTATGCTTTTCTATAAATCATCACACTCTTTACCTCCGGACGCTTTTCTCAACATTTCTACCGAGCAAATTTCTAATCCAACACCTCAAACCCCAAAAAAATCCTAAAAAACTCAAATTTCTAAAAAAAAACACTTTTTTGGTCAAAAATACCCCTGAATCCTTTCTAAATTTACTTTTTTTCTAAAAATCATGAAGTCTCCTCCTTCTAGACACTGTTCTCAATACACCTACCAAGCAAATTTCCAATCTGACATCCCAAACCCCAAAAAAATCCCAAAAAACTCAAATTTACAGTCAAAAATAACTTTTTTTGTCCAAAATACCCCTAACTTCTTTTTAAAATTTATTTTTCCTAGAAATAATCGTATCGCTACCTTCTTTACACCTTCCTTAACATACCTGCTTGCTTAATTTGTCAATTCGACACCTCAAGCCCCCAAAAAATCCCATTTAAAATTTTTTTTTTTCACCTAACCCACGAAGTTTATTTTATTTAAAAGTAAAAAATACTTTAAAATATACTTTTTAAAAATATTTGGCAATTTTGAGAGCTTTTTAGGGACATTACCACACAGACACGTGAAAAAAAATTTTTTTTTTAATTTTAATTCCTCAAAACTATAAACTTAAACTTTGTAGCAAAATTGCGGGTGTTATTGAATAAAACATTTGGTGTTGGTAGCGGAACAACGAAAAAATAAACTAAATAAAATAATCCTGTTCGTGTTCGCTAAATTGAAGATAAGCTAAAACATTTTTCTTGAGCGTCGTGTAGTGACTCGGCTATTTGCGCGATATTGTCAACACTGAATTGCATATTAAATTACCTTCCCACGCAACACCGCCACTTGATTTTCATTCTTTTGTGTACTCTATACTTACAATTAATTGTTTTCGCATAACATTGTGCTTTGTAATTATAATTTTATATATTATATTTAAGAATAAAACTAAATAACTATTCTTCTTCTCAATACTATCTTACAAATCGTCGATGAATAGCCGAGAGAATAACAGGTGCTAAATGTGATTAGTCAAAAATACCGCCCACCAAAAGAACAAACAAATTGTTTCCTCTGTTACCTTGAGACTTAACACCTAATCCTAGGCGCTCCACCCTTAAGAAATTCACTCGACCATTTCTAATACCTCCAGTTCTTTTCTTCTTCTATATCCTTCCCAATATTGTTTTTTTCCGTGTTACATATATTTGGAGTAGAGATGAAAAGACTCGAGATCAAAAAGTCAAGTGTCTGGGTCTATTATAAAGAAAAAATAGTATACTAAATAAAGGAAAAGTTTGTTTAAAAAAATGATAATCTAGGTACAAACTTTGAGTTTTATTTATTTTTTTCTTCGGTGCGTTTTAGTATATTTTAATAGAAAAACTCAAACCGTGACAAGGAGCCTGTTAATTTTATTCTTTTCGCACAAAGTCTCGCACGTTCGTTACGGACAATAGATTCAGCTGCAGGGTGGTCGTGCTATGCATTCTACCAAAGAAATCTTAGAGAAGTTAAATGAAAATAAAAGGTCTTGTGTATACATATATATAAAGTATTATATAAATATACTTGAGAAAGGATTCGTCATGGATTCGATTCTAAATTGATTAGTTTTCTAAAACTTATTTTTTAATCATTTTTTATCTTCAAAAGTTTCATTTTATTATTTTTTAAATTTAAACAATTTAGGAGTTAAAATTTTTTTTTTTTTTTTTTTTTTTTTCAATAATTTTACTATTTTTTGAATTTACAAACAAAAATAAAAAAAAAATAATGACTTCTCCAATTTTAAAAATTTACATAATTTTTTTTCCGTAGACAACTTTTTGTTGGTTTAAAAATTTTTTACCCAAAAAAAAAAAAAAAATCCGAGGCGTGGTTAATTTGATAATAACAGGCCGATAAAACCCGCGTATATATTCTTAAATAATTAATAACACTTTTTTTTGATATAATTACTCAGGAACTATTAATATAACAATATTAATTTATATTTTAATGGCACAGAACGGACTGTACACTATAAATCATATTTTCGAGCGAAACAATTAATTATTAAGTGTACAAGTATAAGTACTTTCACTTGTTTAATACTTAATAATAAATTAGTGGGTTTGGTTCTTAAATAATAAATAACCCCGAGAATTTGTTGGTTTCTTGAATAAACTTCCGTTATTACAGTTTACAACGTTTTATTTAAACAAAATATCAAAGTTACCTAAACATAATAGTTAGAGCGCATACAATATTTATAATATTTATATTTATACAAGGGATTGCATATAGGTATCGCGTTACGCTTTCTCGCTTGAAACGTTAAATTTACTCATCTAATAATTGGTAACAATAATTTAAGATAGTAAAAGTCAATTTCCCTTATATTATACTTTATACTTGTAAACTACTCCTTCGTAATATTTTAATGCGTTTAATTATTGTTATTATTTTTATTCGCGGCGCGTTTGATCTCCCATCCAAGACACTCTTATTTATATTTATCCACAGAATTATAGAATATCACATCTACAGATTAATATTTTTTGTAAGCCTTTAGGTTTATTTATAGTTTTGTTATTTATATCAAATATCATGTATCATGTCTAACCTCTTGGCGTGTTCCTAACCTCTGTTACACCCACTGTTCAACATATGACCCTTTTTTATTTCTTCCGAGGGCCTATTGCCTATACATTCGCGCCCACTTGTTAGTTATTGTTATTAGTCCTCCATATGTGTCATTTTATTTTAATGATTCATTCAATTATTAAAATAAAATTAAAAAAAAACTAAAGAAAGAAGAAAACTTTTAATGTTATTATTATTAATAAGAAACTTCAGATCATTGAATTTGGTGCATAGCACTACCGTTTCTTTGGAATTTTATATTTTCCATTAAAAATAGTGATATGTATCTATATTTATTTTGACACTTTTTAAAAATCAAAGTTTCGTTTTTTTGATTTAAAAATTTTTTTGAACCATATAAATTATATATTGATAATTTTTTAATTTTATTAAAAAAAATAAATTATTGCTAAAAATTTGCATTCATATTTTTCTAAAATTTTTACAAGTGTAATTTTTTAAATTGATTTATTCATTAAAAAAAAAATCCAAAAGTTTATCAAATCTTCATTAATTTCACATTTATAAAAAAAATTTTTTTGACTTTTGATAAATTAATTTATTCAGAAATAATTTATTAAATATAATCAATAATTTTTTAATTTCAAATAAAAATTATTTAGAAATAAAACTAAATTTATTAATAGTTAATAAATTATTGATAAACAGTTAATAAAGTTCATAAAAATACTCCAAAAATTTTTTTCTCTATTTCATCAATTAAAATTTATCTTTCAACCCTTAGAAAAAAACTAAAATATTAATAAAGGTTAAAAATAAAGTAAGTCTTGTTAAAATCAATAGAAACAAATAATTTAGCCTAACAGAAGGTATAAAGTAAGATTTTTTAAATCAATTACAGTGTTTATAATCCGTTGACATTTGGCTATAGTTATACATTGGACGTACACCAAGATAAATAGTATGACATTTAACTTGGCTAAAACAAGTTATTCTTGTCATTAAACAACGTACTTTGGTACATAAAACATAAATACTGGGAATAAGTGGAATAAAATATATAATATGTATCTAATAAAATCCAAAGTGATACGGTGGTTAGTTATATTATTGTTGTTATTGGATATTTTATTATAATCTTCTCGGTGTCCACGAAATGGGACGCCAATGGGAGATCACGATGAGCGAAGTTATACACAGACTGATGTTTAGGTTGTTTGACTTGGCGGGCCGACAGCGCTCTGTAATTATCTCGCCTGGCATGTAACTGCCTGCCCAGCTGTATTACTGTCCGATCCGTGTATATATATTGTATGTATACAGATATAATACACCAGAACCAGACGAGCCGCCGAGCGATATTCCACCAAAAATGTTACTAACCGTCGTGTAAAAATACACCAACCGTGTAAAGCTAAGTCACATAAAAAAATTCAAAGGTATACTTAACAGATCCAGTGATTTTTTTTTACCCCTACCTTTACTTCTATATATAATACTACCCCCAATACAACTCCCGCGAAACCCGCGGAATTTTGTAATAGCTCATTAATTGCATCGTTGGAAATTTTTTGAGATTTTTTTATTCTACTTATTATACATGCCTTTTTTTACTGGAGAATCTTTTAAAGATTTCCCGTCATTCTTGTTCCGTGGCTTGGACATATCGATCTCAGGCTTAGACTTAGGCTTAGACTATATTGCACATTACCTGCTGTACGTTATGTTATATGTATTTTATTGTGTTGTGGATAAAGTTATAGATAATAAGTCATATAACGGATTGACAACAAAGTGTCTGAAATAGCTATGCATACATGTACTTTATGCATAGCAAAGAGCGGTGTAAATATACCAGAAAACGATTTGTGTGGAGTTGACGATAGACTGACGATGCCAGTATGTAAAGCACGTGGGAATAAACACACGTTTTTTTTTTTTTAATTCTTAGGAATATATCAAGAGTATAATGTAATAACTATAACACACAAATTATTTTACAGAAGTTTTAAGTTCTGTCGTTTTAAACCGGTTATTTATAATATACCGATGCTAAACTATTTACCGGATTATGGACAAATGTAAATAATGATTAAGGGTAAGTGGCGTAGAGTAGGAAATTGTATATAAAAAAAAAAATTGTTTGAATCGAAAAATTTTTGGGAAAGATATAAGTTAATTCGGAGGAAGAAGAAATTTTTTTAAGATGGAAAAATTTTATTTTAACAAATTATTTTTTTTCTCAATATTTTATTATCTGTGACCAGCGTATTTTTCAGTTGTGCCTTTTCACCGTTTCTTATCATTCTCACCAATAGTAGAATTTATTATGATGAGTATTTAAGCTGCATTCAAAAATGCTCTATCTCTAGATACATAATTAAGAAATGGCCTTGTATCTTGTGAACTATTGACATTTTTTATGATATAAGCTCACCCCGATGTTACACTTATCGAGACCTTTCATTTGAGTACCCACATCAATTTTTCATACATATTATATATTTCTATATATATGAATATATGAAAAATATATGAAAAATGCACGTGGGTACTCAAATGAAAGTTCTTGATGAGTGTAACATCGGAATGAGCTTATATCTTTAAAAATGTCAATAGTTAAAAAAGTACAGTGCAATTTAACAAAAGTCATTATTTAATAAAGCAAAATTTTATTTATTTATAGTTCACAAGTCACAGCAGTCTCATAGTGACTGCAAGATTGCTAGTTATTATTATTTTTTTTGTCAAGAATTTTTTCCTATAATCAAGTTAATGTTTTATCAATATATTTCTTCTTTATTGATAAAATCATCACCAATTACTTCCAATCAAAATGAATTTTTAAAATTAAAAGTATCTATGTAAGTATAAATTTTTGTAAATATGATCAATTTGTCGTTAAATAGCAGCAGATTGGTGTAGAAGCCGAATATGTGAGCATTTGAGGAGTTTGCCAGTGGTGAAGACCGTAAAGAAATGGAATGAGAATAAGAATGAGAATGAGAATGAGAATGAGGTGGAGAAGAGAAAAGATTTTAGCTGGTTATAGTTGGTATATTATATAGTGTGTATTGAAGAGTGAAAGAGGGTCGCACACGTACGTCGGCAGATATACGATCGGGACTCTTTCTCGGCTGAGAGTAGGATCAGAGGTGGCGGCGGCTGCTGAGGCTAATCACAGACGGCTGAGCTCCCCGCCAATTAATACCACCGCCGGCAACACCTCGGCCAGAGAGAACAAATCCCTCACAACCATCTCTTCCTCTTTATACGTATACATATACGAACACATACACATGTCAAGGAAAAGAGAGTGTAGTTGAATGTGTATTGGATGTATATTTGCCGCTGTTTCTCCCTCCCCCTCCCCCCTTTCCTCCCTCGTTGTCTCACTCATCTTCGCAGTTCGTATCTGACTTGGTACTTGTATTGGATGAGGATGAGGATGAATACCACTGATTTTAGTAGTATCCATTGGCATCCTTCTCCATCTACCGGCTGTGCTTCATATCCTCCATGTTCTTCATCTTCATCCTAAAGTAAAACTTTGTTTTATTTCTTCAGCTCGGGCATTTTCTTCGTCTACTTCTCATCATAATCTTCCCGAGTCGAAATTTTTTTTCACTTAAAACCCATTTTAACCTGGGATAGTCTAAGTCAGGGTGAAACAGAATGAAATAGGTTTTAAGAAATAAGGAACTGCATTGATACTAAACCCCGTTTCACTCTGGTAACGTCTACTTAAGTTCGTTTTCAGACGAGTTAGGTTGAAAAAGGTTCTTAATAAAACTCTGTTTCACCCTAGCTGTTATTTCACGATGTCTACGATTTTTTGTTTCTCAGACGAAAAAGTGTCAAGCAGGGTTTTATTAAAACCTATTTCAACCTAGTTCAACCTTAATAGCCTAAACTGGTCATATTCATAGTAAAAAAAAAAATTATCATTTAACTGTTGGTTACTTCATGTTATTATTTGCATGACTGTTAAAGTAATGATAACTATTAGTAATGTTAATTTATAATTATACAAGAATAATGATATCGAAATGAAGACAGAAGAAACGACGAAGAAAACACAAATTTCCGTTGAAAAAAACGCAGCTTTACTGGGATTCGAAACTGAGACCTCACGATTACGAAGCAAGACTGGATTCCCTCTGCTACTTGAAGACTAGTCATACAATGGAAATATTTGTTTCCATTTAAGCTACAACTGACAAAATTAAAATTAACTCATGTGATTAAATATTATTATTATTTCTATTCTACGCTATCAAAAAATTATCTTAATTCCAGAGAAAAATTCTGAAAGCAAAAAAATTAATTTTGAACAATTTGATAATTTTCAATCAAATGGAAAAATTTCTGAACTAAGAAATCGTTTAAATAAATATTAATTTAAAAATTTTTCTGCTTGATTTAAGATGATCAAACTTTTCAAAACTATTTTTTTGGTTAGAATTTTTTGATTTTGACAAACAAAAAAATTAAGAGTAACTTCCAAATTTATGATAAATGACGTAATTTTTTACATTTCAATTTTTTGATGGTTAATTAAAAATTTTTTATTTATATCATTGTCAAATTTTGGCTATTATATATGAGTTAAATTTAAAATGCTCATATGTGATGAAGAAATATCTTCAGCAGATGGTCAAATTTATAATGTCTATAAAATATTGAAAAAAAAGATACTTAATTTTAATGTAACCAATATTCATAAAAAAATGATTCTCAACCTGAATCTCGATACAAAGTAAGCTTTTTACTTTACCGAGTATGTGTACAGCAAATTTAAGAATGCTTATATGACAAAAAAGTGTTACCCGATAACCGCAGAATCACGGTACGACCATTAAATACAGTTTTCAAAAATTAGTATCAGTAACTGGGAGAGGAAAAAAATATGTTGATAAAAAGAGGAGTAGATGATGACATGACATATTAAAATAACGAGAGAGTAAGAAAAGAGAAGCCCGAAAGAAAATAATAAAATAAAATAATGAACCGCGATAATCTGGCTCTTCACTTATTATTATTTGACGGTGTTCGATGCGGGACTAAACGGCACTCTCAAGCACCTGCTCCGTCGGTAGCCTCAAAAGAGGGGTATATTATCCTTCATCGTGCGTTTATGAGCTAAGCTCGTTGCGATTCACCGTTGTAAGAACTTCCTGGCAGAGCAAATAATCTGCCTGTCTTTAGCCAGACATTTTTTATTAATTCACCGCTCTTCGTTCATATTTGTATAATCTATGTAATGTAGTTCATTTAACTCAACACTCAACTCAACCTATCTATCTATCGCGGGCTCATATTTGCCGGCTACAATAATTGCTTCGATAATGACTGTGATGTAATCACAACTATTACCGACGATAAGACTCCTCTGTACTTAACTTATTTTTTATATCATCCTTTTCAAAACTCATGTCCATCATTTTTTTATCATCACTAATTCCATTAATTTTATCACCTTTTTTTTATATAATCGTGTCTAACATTCAAAACTTTTTTTTACATAATCAAGAATTTTCATTTTTGTCACGCTAATATAAAATTAACTTGAATTAAGCAGAAAAAATTTTGAAGTTTTTAATTTGAGAAAATTTTCTGCTTAATCATTAAAACAAAAATTTTTTTTTTCATCCAAATTTTTTTATTAGGGAGGAAAAAAATTTTTTTTTGGCTTTCAATAAGTGAAAATAATTCGTCAAATTTATAGGTAGCTTTTTATAATTCAATAATGTCATATTTACAAAGAAAAACTATTAAATTTTTTTCCAGTGTAAAACTTACATTATTTCTATTATAAAATTGACATCGTCAAATTTTTAGTTGTTTT
The DNA here is from genome assembly GCA_000956155.1 of Cotesia vestalis. Classification (NCBI taxonomy): domain Eukaryota; kingdom Metazoa; phylum Arthropoda; class Insecta; order Hymenoptera; family Braconidae; genus Cotesia; species Cotesia vestalis. The sequence continues at coordinate 52,497 of JZSA01000977.1, forward strand.
TTTAATTTAACAATTTCAATTCTAAAAATTTTAATTTGACAGCAAATAAATTTTGATAGAATCAAAACTTTAAATATTTACCAGATTCTTTGTAATAATTTTGACTTCTCCCATTATTATACCGACAATTGAATCGTTTTAAGATTCTGACCCTCAATATTAATACAATAACATACTCAGAAGCTATATCAGCAATTGTTCAAGTCCTGGACAGTAGTTAAGTTGTCTCAAAATAATCTTATTAGGACATCAGAAACATTCATCACAAATTATTACAGGCAGGGCGTGGACCGGAACAAAAATCCATTGTTTTCTGATCGTGTATAATACTAATATCAATATGAGTAATATAACTAATGAGTAATGAGTAATGAAAAATGATTAATTTTTCTCCTAATATGGAAGGCTGGCCAGTAGATGACTATAAAAATATTGTGATGTATATTTATACAGTTAACCGTAGGAATGGCATCTGTAATAACGAGCGAGTAGAATGGTCTATTAGGGTTGAAGCCAGGGAAAGAAGTCGGTGGGGTGTATCGAAAAGAGCGACCCCATAAGTACGAGCGAGGATTTATCGCAACTTGGAGATTGTCATTTATGTTCTGCTTGGAACTGGATTGAACCCCTTCCGGTGTTGCGCTGAATATTGCCGACGAATCTCGGTGGATGCGGTCGCACCCTTCAGTCCTTATGGTAGAGTAGAGACCAGAGAGTAGGGTGTTTGTTGCCAATAAAACCCGATATTTTTATGTTACTTTCAACATATGACAATAGTATATATGGATAAAAGCTATTCGTGACTTTTCAGTAACGAGATTTACGCACGCGAATCTTTTGCTCGGGTTAGTTTTTTTGCTGTTGACATTATTGAAGAGGTGGGCGAATTAAATGTACGAGATATATCCTTTGTTCGGAGTTTATTATCATAGTAATTTTGTGGATTTTAGGGCGAGGTTTATCGGTGACGAATGAGGTAATAATAGTACTGTTAAATGTCAAACGTACTTTGTATTCTTTTAAATTATACATTTTAAGCTTGTCATTGTCATTAAAAGTATTACAATGTATATTATTTTTAGATACATTTAAGGGTCGCTTTTTTCAGTAGTTACCTCACAAATTTTGCTAAACAATAATTTAAGTTTAAAGTTAAATTTCATCGGTTTTCATAATTCAAATAACATAGTAAGTGCAGAATTTTTAATGGTACTGAAATTGAGAGACACTCAATTATTTTTGGAAATTTTTTTTATTCCACATGTAGAAATTACGAAAAACTATGAATACAATTTTAAAAAAAAAATTTATTTGTTTAATTAAATTAAAAAAATTATTAAATGTCTACTAATTTCAGTGTCATCATTTTTTGCAAACTATTTTACGTTTAATATTTTTTGTGTACAAACTAAAAATATTGTTTGATCAAAATCAACCCCGTTAAATTTATAACAAACTATGATTCACATTAAAAGTTTTCTGAAGTAGTAACTGATTTTAAAGTTAACTAACCAGTTTTTAAATTTCCAAGAACCAAAGTAACAATTGTCAATTTGCAAACTTTAAAGATTAAAAGTTGTGGTACGATAACTAGATTTTTTATACTTGTTAAAAGTTTACCCCTTTTTCAAATTATACACTTTAAAATAACAACAAGATCAATTAAATGTAACTGTGTGTTTATCCTAAATTACCAGCAACCATCATAACAAAGACAGTTTTTAAAATTAAATATTTGCAACTTTTTTTTTTTTATCAAATAATTGCCTATCAACCTCTGTAACTTTTTTCAACATATATTTAGGGTTGCCAACCTGAAAAAAAAATTTTTGAACCATGGAAATAATTTTGAAGAGTTTCTTCGTCGTGATGTAAGTTTAAACAGTAAAATTTTTGTTGAATCAAACTAATTTTTTTTTTCAGTGAATAATTTTAAAAAAATTTTAAGTTATAAACAATTAAAAAGAAAAAAAGAGAAAATGATTTATTTATTAAATTTTAAAATATTGGGCAGTTTTTTATCAGAACATGTCACGCTTAAAAATATAATTAATGACCATCTAATTATGTGTAAAAAACAGTTGATACACTGAAACACGATTGAAAGTCCGTGTAGAATCTCGGATCAGTTTATTGCCAGCATACTTATGTATTTATATACATTAAATATAAATCTTATAAAAAATATTCCGAGGCCTTGGCAATACAGAATTACAAAAAATATGTACAAGTTTATATTATAAGTATAAGAAGAAACAAATTTCTCAATCCGTTAGATTATGGGCGGTGTTTTTCTTAGCTGTTATGTTATATGCGCGGCTCGTGGCAATAATATGATTCCGTGCAAGCGTTTGCCGTGAAGAATCGCTGGAATCGGTCTCTCCTCGGCAATACCAATTGATAGGATCAGCCGCGGTTCGATCGGTCTTAGAATCTGATTCTCCGGGCGATATTATATCCCTACACACTCCACACTACACACTACACCGCGGATTGTCGACTGAATAACACTGTGCGATGTGCGACGCGTGTAGTGTGTGTGTGAGAAGATCAGGCGAAAAAGCCAATGGGGGACAAGTGAGACACGACCCTACATCCTTATAACACATGCTAAACCCTCGTATAAAATATATGTACACCGACTGAAGAAAGAGCAAGAGAAAAGTCTTGTTGGAGAGGTGTTTTTCGGGGCGTGGCAAACTCCCATGATTACCAAGAGGATCGGTCAGCGCGGTGAGAGTTCAAAGCATCAAAGAAACAGCGCCTGACCAACGAGAAATTGCTCGGAATTCATCCACCACAATATATTTATATTTAAATTGTATAAAAATAAATATCAAAGAGACCATATCCAGCTAGGGGTGCTCTTATGTGCGAGAGTCTTGTTAGATCCATCTGCATTGGCACGTTCTTTTCCAAGGCTTTCTTTTATGGTTCAAACAATGTCTGGTAAATCCCACTTAAGAATTTTATTTGAAAATAACAAATTTATTCTATTTATTTACTGATTTTTTATGCCAAAATTTAATAGCCAAATGGCACAAAGAAAAAAAAATTTACTCAAATAATTTTGAGGTACTTCATCTTCTTGACTTTAGTAGAAAAATTCTTAAACTAAGAAATTTTTCTTGGTTTAAATAAATTTTACTTGATTAAAGAATTTTTCGTCTTGTTTTAAAACAATCAAGCTTGCAAAATTATTTTCTTGGTTCAAGAATTTTTCTCTTGATTCAAGTTAATTTTTTTTTTCTGTTTACAATTATAAATAAACACACGGGGTAAATTAAATATTTATATTTATTTTGTGATTTGTTAACTTTTTAACTTATTTTAAAGACTGGAGTTGTCAGATTGTGAAGGTTGTTAATATAAAACTAATGTTTTGATTGATTAATTATTGACAAATTGAAGCCTTGATAAATTGTTAACTTCAGTCTTTAAAGTAAGCTAGAAAAATAATAAATCATATAAAATACGTGAAATAAAAAAAATATAAATATTTGAAAGATAATTAATTAAGATTAAGATTTATTTAAAAAAAAAAACGATAATAATTACTAACATTAAATTATCTCCGTATAATTTTAAACAGTAAATTTATATTCAAAGATTTAGATCAGTTTTTGAATGAATGAATGAATGGTATGAATACAAAAAATTGAAATTTCCCGCTTTTTTAACCCCCAAAACGCCATTTTCAAGCATAGTCATATTAACGCCGTAATGACGCGACCTTTTGAAATATTTTTGTTGAATCCCGAGGCACATTAGCGATGGACATTAACTCGATCTGCAGACGAACCCTTGAGCAATCGAGGCACGAGTACCGATCATCTTAGTTCCTCGTGTATGAGAAGTAGAGGCAGGTTTATAAACGCGGCAGGTGATCGGCAAATCCATCGAATAAATTGCGCACAGCAGCGTATAAACTCAAAAATTTTCGAAGCCGATTATCCCGGGGTTATACCGAGTCAAGAGTTCTCAGTTAAGCGGAATAACGATTGCTAAATGAGCTTTTATATATTGCCTTATGCCTCAGTGGTACAACGCGCCCAACAATGTGTCTTGCTTAATGGGAAAATATCAATTTAATGTTATTTATTACAAGGATCAGAACAAAGAACATCACCTGTACTTAGTAATCTGTGATAAGTTATAGTTTATATTAATTTGCCGATCTGTTTTACCCGGTGCCGGCATTAAAATAAATAACCAGCCTCGTTTTATCATCCTATAAGCCTAACGGTAATGTTAATAACTTTAACTTTGTGTTATTTTACTTTAATAGGTTAGTTTTTAATGCTAATGGAAAATAGATTAGAAAATTGTCGTCGAGTCCGTGGATTTAATTGTCAGATAACTCAAGTGTTGCGCGGTTTGATCTTATCAGTATCAGAGCTGCTTGATAAATGAGCTGTGTATCCTACTTTGTAAGATTGTCATATTTTGTAGGTTATTTATGCTAAACGGGGCAAAATGGGACGTCTCGATGAAATGGAAGAGCGCAATTACAATTCGATTTGGTTTTTTTGTTTGACATAATGATTTTTAATTTTTTTCCATTTCAATCATTCTTGACATTGAAAAAAATAAAAAAAGTTTGGAAAATCCAAAAGTGCACGACTCATAATGCTCATATAATAATCAAATATTAATCAAACGAAGAATGCGAAAAAAAAATATACAAAATAGCTAAAATAGGACAGGAAAATTTTTTGACCTATTTTAAGGTTTTTTTCTATTTCTATTGCACTTAATCAATTTTTGAAAAATGTCAAAATAATCTCCATTAAATTACCTTAACAATAGTATGCAAAATATCTTGATTCCGCGAACTAACAAGACTATAATAATAAAAAAAAAAAACAGTTGCCGAAATGAGGCGAAAAAAATTTTTCGATCGTAAAGCACTCTCTGATGCTTTCGCATCACAAATCGTGCAATTATATAAAAAAATCATTAGAAGTTAATTTAAATTTATTTTTAACATAATTGTTCGAAAAATTTCTTCACCAAGAAAAAAAATCTTAAATTAATTAAACAAAAATAAATTATTAATTCAAAAATTTTCGACTTAATTGAGAGATTAAATTTTTTTGTTAATAATTTTCTTGGTTCAAGATTAGTTTTAAATTCAATTCAATTTTTTTTATTATAATGTACTTGATAAAAAATTTAATTTAAAATTAATTTTACAAATCTACTTCTTTATGACAATAAAAATTTTAATTTCAATAAACAAATGCTTGATTTTTTAATAATCTCCCTCCCAACGTTTTTTTTGCATAAATTAATAAAATTAGCAATAAACTAGTCTGAATAATTAAATTTTCACATTATTATTTTTATAACTGCATAATATATTTTCATGCGTAATATATTTATCTTATCTTATTTATGAGATGTAGCAATATAAATATGTAATTAGTTTTATTTAATACTTAATTTAAAAATTTTAATAAATAAGATTTATTTGATGATCCACTGATGGATTATCAAATTAGTTGATAGTCGTAATGAGTGATTATGCTAAATTGTGCTCGAGTTTATTATCGTAAGTGTTTAACACCTTTTATTACCAGCTACCTGTTTCTTTGTTTTATTTATATTCGCTTTATTATTTATTGCTATTACTTGTATTATTTTTATCAAACAGAGCTGAGACATAGGGGAGATAGTGCAGCGAAAAACCCACGGCAGAGAAGAAGTAAAAATAATTAGTTTTATTATTACAAATGCGAATTAGTTTAAGTTATACCACTGACGCGTTTATCTGTCGAGAGTTATATGAAAGGCGGGACTGCCCGATTGTACACTGGGTTAATTAACGACTAACTACTCTAATGCCTTGTGATTAATTAACTTGATTGGAAATATATATATAGAAATGTGAGCTTGAGTACTGATTGTTACTTCTAGACACTTGTTACTTCTCAGAGTGAGATCTGTATCTCCTATTATTAATTTATCGTGTGACCGAGAAAGAAAAATTAATAGGGAAATGGTTAATTAAAACCACACCAAATAAATATATAGATTTCTTCCGATAAATCTTTACGTAAGGTTATTATTATTTTTCTTTTTTTTTTTTTTTTTATAAAATTAATCATTACTATTACTATTTTTATATTTTAGAAGCTTGTGAAAGTTTATTATAGATTGGTAATGTTTATTTTCTGTTCCATTTATATGCCTTTCATATTTTATAGCCTTATATTTCAATGTTCTTGTATTTTAATTAACTGCTTTTGAGTTATTTAAGTGGTTTTGCTCTTTTATTACTCAAAATTTACTTTGGTGCAATCGATATACTTATTTGTAGTTGCGCTTAATGAATATTTACTTTTTTTTTTGCAGTTTTTTTTAGTTAAAGAATTTTTTTTGTAATTGTAATGAGACGTACTTAGTTAAATGTTTAATCAATTAAAAAAAAATCATAACTTACAATAAATATTTTTTGTAAATTTTTTAAAAAAATCTTAAACTAAGCAAATTATTTTTAAAAGTTTCAGCATTTTGAAATTTTTCTTTGCTTCAACAAAATTTAGTTTAACTTAAAGAATTTCTTAAAAATCATTTTTTTGTTTAAAATTTCTTTTAAAAGTAAATCAAATTTTTTTCCAGCCTAGTAAGTAAGAAATAATACGATAATTATTTAAAAAATATTAAAAATTTATAAAAATTCTATTTGTTTAAAATATTTGAAGATTTTATTTGATAAATTAATTTTTTGTTTAGTGTTTTTAAAATGTCAAACTGATTGTAGAAGAAAAATTCATTAAATCCCAATAAAATTCTTTTATAATTAACAGACCGGATTATTTAAATATGTAGCAACATTTTATCAGTTACTTAATAAACCAGTACTTGCAATCTAATAAATAAAGCATCATAGCAAACACAGGCGTTTACAGTCATGATAACAATCCATAAATATTTCCTTACTTCTTCTTCTACAAAAATTTGTCAAAACGCCGTAATACCATTCAAAAGAAGTATTTTCCAAAATATTAAATAAAAATTTTTACTTACCAAAGTCTCAAAGATGGTTCGTTTTAATTTCCACCCTCATTGCTCTCCACACAGAAAAAAAAATGTTCTTGAATCAAGTATATAATGATGAAGAGCTTCATATTCTTGATTTTAGTAGAAAAATTCTTGATTTAAGGAAATTTTACTTGATTCAAGAATTTTTTGTCTAAATTCAAAATAATGACCCTCTTCAAAATTATATTCTTAGTTTAAGAATTTTTTTCTTGAATCAATTTAATTTTTTTTTCTGTGCAATCCAAGCGACAAATGAATCTAAAGTAACAAAAAAAAAATTATTAGAAAAATTAAATTTTTTTTAAAACTCAATACAAAATTTTTTAATTATCCAGATTCTCACCAACTTTTATTAAACTTTGATCATAAAACTCAACATTATTATCCAAAAATGTTAATTCTTCCCATTTCATTAATTCAATATCTTCTTTTAAATTTTAATTTCTTAAAACCTCAAAACTAATTCATTTCTAATGAGAAACAAACCTAGAACCGATAAAAGAAAATTACCTTCTTAAATTCACGAATCCGGATAAATAAATCAATAATAAAATGAAGCTAAAAAGCAGCCGAAAAATTATAATAATAACCCCATAAAAATGAACTTTTATTAATAACATTATTATAGATATATCTACGGGAATAATCGATAGGAAAAAAAGGTAAAGTACCGAAAGTTGGGCGAACGAATGGCTTTTGTTCCACCACTTATTCGCCGAGCAAAAGAGAAAGAGTTTGGGGGTAATTAAAATCTCCGGCCGACGAATCGAGCTCAAGCGGTTTTTCAATCCTCTTTTTGTGCATTATGTATAAATACATATATAGAGAGTCTTTACTCATACTAGAGCGAGAATATATTTTATTTCTCACACTGATGCACACAGAGGGCTCCAATTAATAACACCACCACCTTACTGTTCTCGTACCGCCGGTCTCGGTCCTGGTCTCCATACTCCAGCATCAGCTCTCTTCTCTCCTCTCACTTCTTTACTCGGAGCCATTCTTTAAGGCAGATTTATGATATCGGAGTTAGCAGCGGCATTTACCCAGAGTTTTGGCTCGGTTATAATAAAAGCTGGTTCGCCAAAGCCAAAATAAAAGAACGCGATTGCTCTGTACTGGCCAATGCCCGAGAAATATACTGAGAGTGATGGACGGTGGCCGATCAGCGCCGTCAAAATAATGATCAGCGTAAATAATGAGCCTTGTTATGCGTGCTCTTTGCCTTTGATGTGCTCAAGCTCACCACAATTGTGCCCTAAGAGTCACTGATTATTATTGAACTCGACTCTCCTGAGGAACTCCGTCTCTGCTTCCCATTCTCAAGCTCAAATATATTTCATTTTTTATGTTTTATCTTCTGGGACCTTCAATCTTTTATTTTACTATAACAAATAACCCTCAAATATTCTCTGACGTCGGTACCAATTCCTTACTATTGATAAATTTTTGCAGTCTTTTCTAAGCAGGTATATGATTCATTTCTTCTGTCTTTCGTTGAGATTGCGTTTATAAGACAGAATATGTAATGAAATTGCTATAAAAATTAATTCTCTAAAATTTATGTATCTCATCATTTTTTAATATCTTCGATATTTAAGCCATCATTTTGATTTTAAGTTTTTAGAAATCATTTTTTTTGTCGATTACAATAAATAAATTTTCTATCACCTTTTTTATTAAAATTGTGACCAAAGGATCAAAGATATGACAAAAACGATCTGATTTTATTTGTAAAAAATTATATTTCTTACAAATCATGCTCTTTATCATTTTTTTATACCTAAAATATTTGGCTATAATTTTGATTTTAAACTTTTGGGAATTTTTTTTCTATTTGACTACCATGATACAGTTTTATTATGTTCTTTAAATTAAAATTAAAAAAAAAGGATAACAGATACAACAAAAATGATTAAAATTTTTTTTATAGAAAAATTAATTTCTTACAAAACATTTTCGTTATTATTTTTCAAAATTTTTATATTTGAGCCATAATTTCAATTTGAAACTTTTATAAATAATCTTTCTTCTTAAATTTAATTTCACCCCAAAACTCGGCATAAATTCCCCCAACTTTAAACCTAAAAATCATATCTTAGAATCCGAAAACGCAAACCTCCCCAAAACCACAGTAGCCAAAGCCAAATAAGTGATGCTTGGCCCCCAGAGCCAAATGATCGTCACGCGCGTAACGTCACAATAACATTAAATAAAACAGGAGACAGAGACACCGCAACTTTCCCTCGAGTAAAAAAAGAAAATAAAAAATGAAAACATGACACACATTGTGCCGAGATGTGTTACACCACTAAAAGGTGTACACACGTACCTCATAGCAAACAAAGTGTCTTTATAGAAAGTATTAGCACATAGATTCTACAGCCCGCCCGACCCGGGGTGATTCTACTCTATTATATACAAATTACAAGCGCTTTTTCAAAGGGGCCAACTCAATAGACGCACAATACTCCCTTGTAGATATTCACCCTCCTCACATTTACAGTACCTACACATCAGGAGAGCCGTGGAGTCAAATACGCGAGTTGACTATGCGACATATGATGCTCGTATTCGATCCCCATTTCACATATGATATGTATGATATGTATTACACATTACATACACAAACATATACCATAGAAAGTGTATGTTTGAATGACCGCGACTAATTTAACTTGAATTGGGCGGTTATTTAATATAAAATAGCATATCGACGTTGCTTAGAGGGGAAAAGGGGCATCGCGACAATAATTATTATTACTTTTGGTTGTCCATAAATCTACTGTCTTTAAAACTAACCGTGGACAATTTAACCCATAACCGAGGAGTACAATTATTGTGATAGAGTTTGCAGAAAGTACGTAAGACAATTGCTGTCATTTATATCTGTTAATAAATAATGAGCCTTGAAAGGGGAGAGGAATTGATTGTTTGGCATATTCCCCGTATTATCATCGGAGCTAAGGAGGGCTTATCGCAAACAAGACTATAAAGACTTTAGAGACTTAAGTTAACTACGGTAATTTAAACAACTAAACTTAAACTGTTTAATTCGGTTAACTACACACCAATAAACGGTACCTTAATTGAATTCAGTTAGTATAAGTTAGCTTGTTGTGAAAGAGTGACTATGTATTTGTGTATGTATTTTCCGACAGCTCACACGTATGCAATCCACGGTTAAATATAAACAAAGTGACGGATTAGACGGACGGAAGATGGAAAGAAAAGAGATTTTATGGGAATAAACGAATGAGAATGAACAAGGTATAGTATATTATGATGATAGGGTGTGAGGTTAGGAAGTACGGTATATATATATGTGTATAGTAAGGAATATAAGTCTGAAAACCGCGACGAAAAGCTACGGCTTACACAAAGGACGCATTAGCTGGGGTCATAAAAGTAAAATACCCGGGCCATTCTCTTTACTTTTGCTGTATATTATATACTATGTAATAGGCAATGTATATACTGGGTATATGTGTCTAATATATCAGTTTCTCTCTTGTTATCGCTCGAATAATGTGTGGGTGTTGATACGCCAAAGTACTCTCTGTATCGTGTGTATACTATAGTCGGTACGTGGGAAAACCCATTGATCGACGGCGAGTAGCAAGCGGATCCGGCATTTGAGCCAGCGACGGCCATTTTGTTGAGCTCTATCGCCCGGAACGGCTTATTGCCAGGGAAAACATCTTTCGCGTTAGTTTTTCTTGGGTTTTATGGTCTGTGCTGATTTTTTTAGGGATGGAGTTATTTAGAAGGGACATTTGTTAAATAAAAATAAATATAGAGCGTCTAATATAAATTTGAAGTAAGAATTTTTTTTTTTTTGGGCTAGAAATTTAAATTTGGTTCATTTTTGAGAGATTTGACTGTTTTTTTTTTTTATTTTTGACTAATACAATTTTTATCAAATATTTTTTAATAAATTATAAATCCGTTGATGATAAATTTATTTAATTATTATTAATTAATTTTTTATAAGGAAGTTAAATTTAAATGTATAAAATTTTAAATAAGTAACTTAATAAAAAAATATCACATATGTTGAACAATTAATCAAAAATAAGGAACAGTTGTCGACAAGTCAGTGATTTTAGGGGATGATTCAAATAACGTTGAAGTGTTAAAGAAGAAAGATAGACTGCAGAAGCTATATCTCGGTAAATTGGCCTACTCACTCCACCTATCCCATTATTACTCCATTGAGGACGTAAACAATAATTATATATATAAATACAAATGTATATTTATATATCCCTAGGTTGTAATTGGAGTCAATTGTATTCGGCGGTCATTATAATCTATCACGGGCCTTAAATAGTCTGGAGTAATTTAGCATCTAGCAGACTCCTTTTTTAGAAAGCTTTTATTGTATTTAATGTTACTTCATTGGGTATTTATCCGCTAAAAGTTAGCCAATCATTCAAGTGTTAAATTCAGTTATTCAATAATCAGATTTAAATGAAATGAAAATAATTAAAATTTCACCGGGGATTAGTATTTAGTATCAATCAAAATCATAAATAATTGTTATTGTTATTGTTATTGTGGGTATTAATGGCATTGTTATTAATCGAGACCGAATAAAACTAAGAGCGTAAGCATGTACTGCTGAGAACTGGTGTATTCAGTACACCCTCGCCTCAAAAACCCAATATATATATGTTTATAATATGGGTATAATACGCTTATTCCAAAAATGATACTTTATATTACTGTACCTACGACGGTATTGTTATTATTGTTGTTTTATAGGTATAGTACAACGGAGTAGTGGGCCGTGGGTCGGCAAGTAGAAAGTGCGCTGTTTGCAGAATTCATTGAATCATTGCCATTGCCGGAGAGCACGCGCGCTCTACTATAGGTTCTATATACTCGCGCCCACACTCTGGCACCCAGCCACCCCCGGTGCCCAATTTTTCAATTGTTATTTCTACCCCTGCCGGGAGAACAAGTGAATAATGGGCGATTCGAGAAAAGGGACATGAGATTTTATATTTATTATATACACACTTAATAATATCATGACGAGGATTTTATTAATCGGTTATTTTAAAGTACTGTTATTATTTACTAAATTTTGGTTCTATTGGGAAAAATTTTTAATTTATTATGAAAAATTTCTTAAAAGTTTTGATGATTGATAAATTAAAAAAATTTTGATCAAATCAAATTTTTACTCAATTTTTAAAATTCAAAAAAAATTTTTTTTTCTGGTATTTTAACTTGATATCAAACTGGAAAATTTTTAAAGAAAATTTTTTTAGTTTTTTTTGGAGAAAAAAAATTATTGTCTTAAATATTCGCAAAAAGTACAAATTGATTAGACAATTTTCAAATCAATGAAAAAATTTTTGAAGAGTATTGGTGATCGATAAATTTCTAATATTTTAATCAATTTATAAGAAAATTAATTAAAAAAAATAAACTAAATTTAAGATAAACTTAGAAAATTTTAATTATTCTTGATGATTTTATATATGGAGTTATTCAGAAAAGAATTTAAAAAAAAGCTCATTTCTCTAAAAAAGTACATTTTCTTATTTCCAAATTAAAAAAAAATTTTTTTCTCGTACTGTTTAAAAAAATTTCAAATAAAAGAATTTTTTTAGAGTTAATTATATACTAAAAAAATAAAACATAGAAATATATTTTTAAATAAAAAAGAATTCCACGAAAAAACCTAGTGAAAATAATATCCCAGAGAATAATACCCAACAAAAATTACATATAATCCAATTATGATGATATATCGTGAATAATAAATAGCTCGTTGTTTTCTACAGAAATTTCAATAACGGAAACAATAATAAGATGCACGCGTCGTTAAGCCCAAGTTTAAAAGATTCTTAAGTTTAATATTTTTTCACGCGTTATTTAATCGAGCAAGACAACAACTCTGCCTTATGCGCTTCTGCCGCTCTCATAATAATCGAGGAAATGAACAAATGTAAGAATATATTTATATTTTAAATTTAATGTGAGCATCAACATCAACTATCAAGCACCGCATACGCATTTCAATAAATTATATTTTATACCATATTACATAATAAATAAAATAATAATAAATAACAATACTTAATATTTAATATTGTTATGCTCATTCCAATGTTTTAATAAACCAGAGTGCAGTCGCCGAGGGAAACTATTTTAATTTTTTCATTACAATAATAACAACCTGCATTACATGTAGAGTACGGTTATGATAAATTTAGCAAATTGTTCGTCGGTTAATTTATTTTAATTCCTTACTTATTTGCATAAAATATATAACTGCTATCTCCTCAAATTCTATTTTAATAATGGGAAAATCATTTTAGTAATTTGTTAATTTATACAAGAGCAAATTGTATTAGTATTTAAAATTAGTTATGCTCGCTACTTCTATATCGGAAATTGCTTTTTTTAAATTAAATAAACTCGAAGTTTTTTTTTTTTTTTTTTTTTTTTTTTTACCATAAAACTAATTAATAATTAATTATTTATTATTATGTAAATTGCTAAGTAAAAATATAGTATGGGAAATGAAATTGCTGTGTATATACAAGCTGTGGCTTTTCAAAAGTATGTTAATTATTAACTAATAAAAGCTTACGACGTTTAATTACGCTTATATGTATTAAATATCGCAAACAGTTTAATTAGAAAGATAAAATCTCGATTTGTTTAAACAAACAGAAATAATCTAGAGTTGAGGCAAAGTAAACGTCGTAAACATTTCACTTATAATGTAATATATTTGTATGCAGCTTTTAGTTTGTGTATTTTCCATAACATTAATTATATGCGTATAGAGACTTACTTATATACTTAATGCGATTAGTGTCAATTCTACTTTTCAATGTCAGTTATGCACACAATCAGCTATGCTAACATATTCTTATTCTTAATATTATAATTATAATTTATCGTCAGATTGAGATTCGAGTTGTCTTTTTATTGCTGGATATTGAGCGCGGAAGGTCAAGTTATGTGTGATCTCCAGAAGTCGAATAAGTTTTATGACATTTTTTTGCAGATTAACTCGACAAGATTTTTGAAATTTTTTTGGTCGGATAGAAATCGAATTTTTGATACTTGTAAACTTTAATTTTGAGATTGATTTGTCTTTATTAGAGGATAAATTAAAAGGGTGTAATTCTTTTTGCAATATTTTTGTAAATATTTGAAGTCGCAAAAGACTACACTTTTGACGCGATTTTAAATAAATTATAATTCAAAAATTGTCTCTGAACTTGATTCAAAAAAATTTAATTATTTAATCAAATAAAAAAAATTTTTAAATTAAATAAAAATATTTTTTCCGGCTTATAATTCGTTCTTGAGAATTAAATTAATTTTTGTTATAATTGTAGACAATTTTATGATTTTTATAAGAAATAAAAATTTCTCAAAATTGAATAAAAAAATTTGACATGAAAAATTTAGAATAAACTGTAAATGCAATTTAAAAAAAAAATTTTTTTTATGATATTTTAATAGATAAATATAAAATATTTAAATATTTTGTGATATCTATTTAAAAAGAAGAAACTCTGGTTTTACTTCACCGACAAGAAGTATCTTTCAGTTAATATTTATATTTATCTGTTAAACAATATTCCTGTAAGTGCGAAATGTCAGTCACTGAAACTAGCTGATTTTGCTGACACTTTAGCAGACGACCACAAAACTCATCATTCTTATATTATTTGTCGGTGTCTAATATTCTCTCGTGCCTTGTGTACTGCGGTCTGCTATCTCAAAGTTATTATTTTATACAATACCATATTTTTTCTATGCAAGCACAAACTTTAACAAAGTATACGTATAGAAATATAAATCCAATTAAATGACACGAGGAACATAAAGCATAAACTCTTAAACGAGGAGCTTACACGGTAAATAAAGCTAAAGCTCGTGAATTCTGACGTTAACGATAAAATTTAATCCATGATAAATGTCACGGTTAATCAAACGTGAATATTGGATTGTCGCGGTTTCCAACGAGGGTCCTGAGTCCTGACGTAACTCTATCCATTATACTACACATTCCATATAGCAGTAAATCTGAAACATAGTCAGATCTGGGCATCAAGTCATGAGACAAAATGTTCCCGTCTCTCTCTCAGATACAACACAGACAAAGATATAGCATAGAGAGAAATCTCTGTTTCGTGCTGACGTTGAGGGCACGACGTCTGCTCTCGATCTGGGGATACGACGTCGAAAGCAACGACCCGGTACATTGAAACTTCACGGATCCACGGACGCCATTTGTACATGTGTATCTACATCTAGATATCCTCATATCAATCATCGATCATTTTTATTAAAAATTAATTTCTTTGAGTTTCATTCTTACTCAAAAATAATATTAAAAAAATTTCTTCACACATTAAAAAAAAAAAAAAATGTAAGTTAAATTTATCCCTTCACTAAGAAAATAAGTTTCCAGGCTAGAAATTTTTGAATCAAGACATTTATTAAATTTTTCCTCAAAATAATTTAGTTTTTGGATAACCAATTTTCCTCTTTAATCGAATAGTTTGTTTTTCAATCAAAAAATTCACTCACGAATTAATAAATTACATTCTGTGGATAAGTAAAAAATTTTCAAGAATAATTTTTTTTTTTTAATTAGATTGACTAGAAAATTTTTAAAATCAATAGAGCTTTCTTTAATTTAAGTAAACTTGTTCAAAAAATTTTCTACTCCGTTCAAGACAATGAAATTCTTCAAAATAATAATTCAAGATTTTTTCTTTAGAATCACCTTAATAAATTTTTTAATGTTGGATTAAGAATATTTATTATATTATTGGAAAAAGAAAAAAAATAAAGACTTTTAAAAATCAAAATCTGCATAATTGATACTTTTCTTGTTTAAAGAAATCCATCGAAATAATTAAATCACTAAAAGTGCGATAGCAATAAATAATAAATGGATAAATTTAGTACAAGATGAACCAGTTAGACATAAAGAGAGTCGGTTATTGATGGTACCCGGAGCTGTGAACGGTCCGGAGCCGAAGGGTTTAGTAAAACACATTAAAAAGGATTATAAAGTTAATTAAATTCCGTAAGTGTCCGATGAAAATTGACCAGCCCGGCAGCCAGTCGATAGCGTGCTAAGGGTTAAAGGTCCCAACACTCTACACTCCACACACGCATGTCTATCTGTATACTTGATCCATCTATACCATAAAAAAGAGGAAATATATTTATATATAAAAGACCGCGGAGGGCTCTCGGCATCCGCGAGTGATTTATAGAGACCGCCTTTGTGCCGCGTTGTCTTGAGTTCTACCGCGCGAAACTCTTTCTCCCTCTTGTTCGCTCAAGACCCTCTTAATTTTTAAGAGAGAGAAGAAAACACTGAATTCTTCTCTTCTCACTTGACTTTTGCACGGCCAAATAAAGTTTGAGTAAAGGGATAGAGATAAAAAGAGAAAATAAGAGAGCGGCAGCCCCGGGCCCGGGTAGTCTACTCCAACTAATGTAAGCCGAATAGGAGAGGAGAGGAGTGGAGGATCTTTCGCAGATATCCTTCCTTTGAAGCCCATCCTCATCCACTTTTCGTTTTCTTCTCTCCTCTTCTTTATCTTCGGATTCTGCAGCGAGACCAGACAGCGTGGCTCTTTCGTGGCCCACAGGTGCGCGGTACACACAAACACGTATCCAAAGATATGGATGCTGGGAGTCTTTTACTCTTGCTCCTTCGTATTTATATTATATTGGGGAACAGAATGTATATAACCGAGCCTCCTCTCTTCTCCCTAAAACCCATTACTTTTTCGAGGAACCTAAATTACTCGGCACACTCGACAAGCCTTTTACTCCTCATAGGTATTTTTATGTACTCGCGAGAATTAATATAAAAAATTATTAAATAAATTAACTACGTGTATGATCAACGGAAGCTAATTATTTCTTACGTCGATCTTATTTACTTTGGTAATCAAATTAATTGCTGGGTATTGTTGATTGAAGGAAGGGAGAGAGCTGAAGTATTTGCTTGAGGTAATTCTTTTATTTTTTTTTTTTTCTGAAGAGTATGTTAATTACTTTAGGAGGCTACTGACAAATTGAATATTTTAGATTTATCTCAAGGAATTAATGGTTCATTTTTATGTATTTAAAAAAAATTTTTTGTTCAAAATTTGATCAAACTATTAAAATTTTTGTAAAAAAAAAAATGAGATCAATCTTTTATTGAGAAAGAAATTTTGGAACATTTGTTGTTTTTGTAATTTTTAATTTTCAGTAAAAATTATTTGAAAGGATTTATTATTTTGAAGTCAATCAGTTGAACTGTTTTGAAGACACTCAAAAAAAATTTTTATGGAAAACTTTTAAATTTATCAACCAAATTCTTTAAAGAAAATAAAAATCTCAATACGTGTTCAAAAAATATCGAAATTTGAAAAGTGAAAAAAAAAAAACGTTCTGTACCAATTCTCAAATTTTCAAGTTCTAAGAGTTCAAAAATTACCTAATAGAAAAATTTTTCAAAGTTTTTTGAACTGTTAAATATTTGTTAATTTTTATCAAAATTTAGTTTTAATTTTATTTTTGAAAAATCATCGTCGAATTTTATAAAAATATGTTTGTAAGCAGAATAATGTAACCTGAATCTAATCCACAATTGGAACCATCAGAAATCTAAAATTACCATGACAGTCCTATAAAATACCATAAATAATTATTTCCACACATTTATTTTATTAGTAAGGATAATTTGTCTGTGATTTGAGTGAGAAGGAGCAGATGAGGGAGATGAGGAAGATGAGACCACAATAACACAACAGTGAGTAGTGTCTCGAAGCAAGTCAGCACACAAAAGCCAGCGTTAAACCATTCGGTCTGATGTAGCTAATTTTTTCTGGTTCGGTTTTGCGGCGGCATATCCCTGCCGAGGAATTCCATCCATCAGCCAAGGCTAGCCCGTGTTAGTTATAGGCACTCTTGGTGTTAGGTATAGGGCACACACATATTTACAAATATTGCGTTGTGAGCTACGGGAAGCTGGTTGCCGATGCCTCGGGGATATGTTCAGGTAGGTACATGTACAGTAAGGCGGCCAGGGGCGAAGGGAAATGGCGATAGGGATGGGGATGGGGATGGGGTGAGAACGAACGCCAAGAAGTAAAAGGGAAAAGACTCGTCTCTCCTCACCTCACCGCCACCGCCATCTCCTCCGACTCAGGTGTTGATGACCAGACACTCAGGCAACAACACCATCACACTCAGACCTGGTAATCTCCCGGTCTTCCCTCTTCATCTCACTCAAGGCAACATACTTTACTCCTCACTCCTCATACCTTTAAATTTTTTATTACTTTCATTTCATCCTCAATCTTCTCTCCCTCTCACTCTCATTCGCTCCTCACTCTAAATGCCATTATCATGTCATAATATCGATGCAAACTTGTCCATTATCCTGAGCTATTCTCGGCTCAACCAGAATTTATTCCGTCTTATCTTCAATTCTTGTGATCATACGCAATGGAAAAATTTTTCGTTAAAATAAAGATTCATGATAAACAGATACAAAATTTTTAAAACTTCAATTTTTTACTCAAAATTTTAATTCCACACAGTAAAAAATTTTGCGTTTGAGTTAAAATTTTTTTTGTTAAATTAATTAGTACAAAAAAGTGTTAAATATTTTACATTGGCGCAACATTTTTTACTGTGTAAGCTTTTGAAATATTTTATTATTTAAATTTACTCCGAAAATAATTTTCTCATAACTTAAAATTCGAATTCTGCTTAAAGAATAGGAGATACGATAAAATTTATAAGAAATTTTTTCATAGAAAATTCAATTTCTTACATGAGAGCTTTCTTATAATTTTTTGATATCTTTGATATTTCACCCAGAATTTTGATTCCAAACTGAAAATATTATATTGTTCAAATTTACCTTGAAAAAAAATTTTCTTATGAATAAACCTTGAATTCAGCCTAAAAAATGAAGGACGATAAAATTGATAAGAGATTTTTTTACAGAAAATTAAATTTCCTACAAAAATGCTCTCTTATCATTTTTCGATATCTCTCATATTTAATCCGAAATTCAAACAAATAATTTTTAATACTCAAAAGATCAATGATATTGAAAATCTTGTCATTGTAAATTAGAAACTAATCTGCTGCGCGTATCCGGACACTAATTAGCCGGTATATAAACAAAAATAACCCAGCAATACATTGTTTTTAATGAACAAAGCTGCAGAAGTTGAGTGTAATTCCGGGAAAGCGGTTATTGACGCCTTGAGGTTATTCCGATTCTCGAAAGTATTGAGGCGTTTGTGTTGGTAACACTCCTCGATACAAACATACACAACATATACAAGAATATGTACTCTCAGAGAGTACTGCCGACAAATTGGTACCCAGCGGATTATTCATGGCATTACGATGTGCGGCGTTCGCGCTTGTACACTCAGAAAAGAGTAAGAAAATAATAAAAGTAAAAATAATAAAAGACGAATAAGACTTGGTACCAAAGAGCAGAGCTGAGCCAAAGAGCGGCTGGTATCATAACAAGGCTCAAAGTATAAGTAACTCTGGTTACCGTGCTGGGATGCGATGAGTAGACTCGATGAGCCCTCCTTGCTGTACCGAGAGGAGTTTTAGTTGTTATATATACACTCCGCTGCCAATGAGAATAAGTATACAACTCGCAAAGATGGAGGGAGAAAGAGGGATACCAAGAGTTTAAGAAAGAGCAACTTGTTGTTCAACAATATGTGTGAGCAAGTATCAGTGCCTTCTTATAGTTTTCTCCACTCCTATTATATCCAGAGGACGTACCAACTAAACTCACTACTCACTACTTACTACAGCGAATTATTCATTTAACATTTATGCTCGTACTACTATTATATCTACCTACATCTATATATAAACTTACATGTATTTTACACTTGCGCACTTACGGCATTGTATTATTCGCACTCGGGTAAAACCACCAATTATTGACACTTGATTTTATTTTTATGTCTATTTCATTGCCAGAGATACGAAAATTCAATAATAAATTTATTTTGAAATTTGGCACTGGACCCATAACCTGTTACATGATAAATCAATGCCACTAGATTATGAAAATCTATAAATAAATTAATATTTATCAGAAAATTGACATTAAAAAAATGAATCTAATAAAAATTTTAGTCCAATTTTTATAAGATCAAAAATTCATCCATTATTTTACTTAAAATTTTTTTTATATAAAATTGATGGTTTTATTATTAATGATATCTGATATTATTGTTAAAATTTATATCATTTCCTATTCAAAAAAAAAAAAAAAATTTTTATACGCACCAGAAAAATTTGTTACTGGGCCCATAACCTCTAAAATTATAAATCAATGCTTTTAGATGGACAATTCAAGTTTAATAAAATTAAAAAAAAATTAATTAATCAACCAATAATTAAATAAAAAAATTATACATCTTGAAATAAATCCAGAAAAAAGGTCTATTTTTTTTATAGCATAAATAATTCGAGCTTGAACCTTACAATTTATTTTAAGCCGATAAGTTGATAGTATTGTTACTATTGCAATATTGTATCACATATTACGGGGTTTGTTTCATTGTAACATTTTTGCCGGTGAGAAAGTGCTCATATCGACATTGATATTAAATTATACATTCATAGATATAGATACATCTATGAATAGGAAGTGAGGAGCGAGTTGAGTTAAGCAAAATACAGTGTAAGGAAAAAGAGTAATAAAGGGTTTAGCGTTTCTTGAAATGATAAAGTTTACCGCGTGAGATTTTTATTGGAAGCGGCCGATAAATATTGGGAATAAAAATAAAATAAAATAGATAATAGGATTACGGTGAAAAAGTGTATCTTTGTAGCTGCATATACTTGGCCAGACCTAGGTGTATACTTACGCTATTACTGGTAGTTTCAGCTGCTGAATTATTAGGCGAGCGAGCAGCTTGCAGACATATTAGAGCGTTACATATCGAACGGTGTCTATTACACATTCAGTCGATAACCCAACTAATTTTATTTATACGCTTCTTTTCTTTATTTTTGTGTACGGCTTTAGATGAAACTATCCACTAATGCAAACTATATTTGCATTCACAGATATAATTATTAATACAAAGAGCTCTAACAATAAGTATAGCCTAGAGGTTTCATATCAGTTATATTTATTTTCAATGACATTCTTCGAATCAAAAATCTCTAATTAAAATCCACCAGGCACTTATTTCATTTTTCATAAATTTATTTTCTACAGAAATATAATTATTGTTATTGAAAGTCATGTTTTCTTTGTGCTGAAATTTTTTGTTGAGTTAATTGTTGGCAAGAAGGGAAAAGGGTAGCTTGTGGTGAGTCTAGAGCTCTACTATTCCCTTACACGCCTCCCCTATTTTAAATATTTATATCTTTTCTTTTATTTCTGTGTACTTAGTTACTGTTTTTTTTTCTTGGGAAGGTGATTTATAAATAACACCCTTGAATAAAAATAATTTCTTTATTATTAAATATTTTTATTGTGGTATTTTTACCCTTGTTTTTTTTTTCTTCATATTTAACTGTGAATTAAATTTTTTAATGTTTGAATATTTTATTGTCGGTAGAAAAAATGAAGTTTCATTAAGAACAAAGGGATAAATATTTTTTTTTTTCGCTGAAATTGAAGTTATAAAAATTTTTTAAAATTATAAAAAATTTAGCATTTTATTATTTTCGTAAAAAATTGAATCATAAATTTCATCAACAAAATTTAAGACATTTATATTTTTTCTGTAAAATTTTTGAGACAATTTTCAATGCGAAATTTTTTTTTTTTAAAAGTATCATAAAAATAACAATAATAAAATATTTTTTTTTTTTAATATTTGGAATATCTGCACCCGAAAATAAAAAAGTCTCGGCATTATTAGGAATCACACGGTGATTAAAATACAATTAGCGACCTCCAAGAAGACATAGCCTGGACATAACACCCCGGTGGATACGCCCGGCGCTCGAGCGCGTCTAAAGTCCAAAATGCAATAACACGTACCAGGTAAAGGTGAATTCTTTGGCGTGTGGATGACACCCACACGCGTTCTTCCTTCGAGTATTTTTTTACACTTATATTTAACACTGGAGATGACTTGCCACTTGAGAGTCTTTTCTCCGGAGCTGACCGTCCATAAAGTGTAATAAAACATCTCCTATCCCACCGGGAACGGCAAATGGCATTTAAACCGCGAGATCAATCGGAACCCATCAGATCTACAACCGTCCGCATTATGTTTCTATTGGTCACTTTCACGGTCAAAATTAAACCGGTGTCGTAAAAAACAAAAATTAAATTAACCCCGAAAAAATGAGTAATTGAAAATCTTTTTATTTAGAAGATTCGTCACACGGATTAACTGTGACTCTCAAAATTTTATTTTACATTTCGCAAATTTCAACCAGATCGATTTTTATACTATGAAAAAAAAATAAAAAAAAAAAAAAATAAGAAGTAGATTATTTTATTATTAGATTCTCCGCAGACAAGAGTTATTAATTGTGTGTATAAGATCTCGTGCGACCTCTAACTTGTTTTTGAGATTGCGTGACCAATTGTATACACTGTTAGCCATGTTAATGTAACGCAATCGGTAATTCACCTTTTTTATTTATAGAATACTATATGTTATCTGCTCTATCCATTACATTTCACAAACTACTTAAATTATCAGTACAAGTGACTAAATAAATACTGCTAGACTGAAATTTTGGTAATTTAACTTAACAGAGTCTAATTTATTTTATTTATACTTAATTTGAGTTACTGATGCATGAAAATATTTTTTTCTCAATTAACACTAATTGGATGCTCAAAAAAAAATATTAAAAGTAGTCAATATTATTTTTTTTTTTTTTCAGAAAATATTCACGCGAAAAAAGTCGACGAACCGAGAATAATTTTTAGTTAAAAATATTTTTTTATCACAGTCAAATTATACTATTTAAAATTCGAAAATTTATACATTTTCGTTGAAATCAAGTCAATATAAAGTAAGAGATCCCATTAGTGGCACTTTTTTTTTTTTTTCAATGAAAAAATGTTCTACTTGGAATAAAAATTAAAAATTTTTTTGATCTAAAGGTCTTAAAGATTAAAAATAATATATTCATAATAAAAATAAATGATTTCATTAATTGAATAATCTTTAACTCTATTAATAAAAAGAAAGAATTTTGGAGCAAGAAAATAATTTTATCAAATTTTTTTGACTTAAAAATCAAGTAAAAAAATTTTGAAAATTAAAATTTACTTTTTTTTTTTTTAATTCAGTATCATAATTTTTAACTAAAATTTTTCCACAGCAAATTTTCTCAGTATGTTCACTACAAAACTAAAATTAAAAGTCCCACAAAAAGTTAACAAATTTCAAACTTTCTCTTCGTAAAAATTTTCAATTTTTCTTATTCAAAAGTCTCAATAAACATTCATCAAGCTTAACTAACTTATTGTCAAAAAAAAGAAACCTCTATTTCCCTAAACGTTTTATATAATAACCGATTTTATAGACATATTACAAAAAAATTTCTATTTCAGATTGATTTGACTCGTAAATAATAAAATTCCCCATAAATAACAAGATTCTTAACAACATAGCTTAATTATATCATAACAAAAATATTAATAATCATCATATGTATTACATACAAAAATAAAAAATAAAAACTATTTATAATCTAAAATCTAACGGACGAAATAAAGATAAATAGCCGGTTTTGTACTTGAACAATAACCGATTTATAATCGTTTAGCGTTTTCTTACAAGTCTCCCGATAAAGCGTGAGAGCTGTCAGTGCAATAATAGTATTCAATAAGAATATTTCGGCACATATGTACTCTGGTATCACCGAGAAAGCGTCGAATTTTTTTTTTTTTTTGTAACACTTCCCGTCATCGAATACACCCGTCAAAAGTCTATAATATTATATTATATTATATCCAGGACCGTGACAAGGATATATAGTCACGGCTAAATATATGTTATAATATAAATATAAATATAAAAAAATAATACCAATATTAATATAATATAGAGAAGATGTTTACTTGTGTAGATTAATCCTCTAATGTGTGTTAGTTCTGGGACATATAGATGTATATATATTTATTTTAATATTTTTTTATATATATCTGTTATGTGGATGCTGAAGATGATGATCAACCTGAGCGGGCAGTATCATACACGGAAGAAGTGGGCTCTGGGCTTACCAAACAAATTATATGCGCTCGAACTAATGATGATTTGTTTAACTTTGCGGCTGGCTTCAAAGCTGACGACCGACCGACGGAGGCGTATACAATATAATATACCTATGCCTATATTATATTATATATTATATATACATTTCACATTATATTATATTATATACATATATAATCTATGAGTGGGAAGAAAAAGGTGATCTGAGATATAAAAGAAATAATCGAGTGTAAAAGGGAAATAAAAAGATTCGGATGAAGAAAAGAAGAAAAGGTGACTAGTACTAAACTAATATATGATATATTTATATATGTGTTGGAAATAAAAGCCAGGATCTGGACTTTACTCTGTAGCTGGTCAGTTTGATTGAACCTGCTATGAGAAGAGCTAACTATGAGAAGATAGCAGAACGTAGCTTCAGAGGTTAGATCGTTGAAGCTGAAGAGGGTCGCTCCGATCTTCATCACAACAATGACCCTCTTGGGTTCGGAATGATCATTCCGGACTGGTATGGGGCCAATCTACACTACAATGACTTAAAAAAATATATATATATGTGTGTGTAGTATATTATATATAATATATAATAACTGAAGCGCGGTTTAAAAGTCTTAATGACAGTAAATATTATTCATTCGATTTTTTATTTGGAGATTATTAATGCCTCTGCTTTTAGTACATATTGATAAATAAATAAATAAAAAACTTTAATTTATATTTATATATAATTTATGTATAATGTTTATATATATAGATATATACATATATGCTGTGGATATATGTATATGATATCTGTACAATAATTTATTAATTCGAATATTATTTGAGTCGCTACATTTTACAAATATTATCTTTTTTTTTTTTTTATTTTATTATTTCGCGTGATACAATAAATTTATAAATACTGCAAAAACAAATAAGTCAAAATATTTATTTATTTACTCAAGTCTTTTGGTTTATTTTGTTTATTTATTTTCTGCTTTACTTTACGATTATATGTTTTATTTATTTATTATTATTAATGTTTATATATGTCTAGATTTATTTATTAATTTTTATTAAATTTTGAGTCATTTATTTTTACAGGAGTAATTTATTAAGTATTATTTATAATTTTTTGATACTAAGCTACACTAAGAGAAAAAAATTATAATCTCATAAATAATTTTTTTAGTTAACAATAATAATAATTTATTTTTTTTTTTTGTAATTTTCCAAAAATTTTTAAATTTGATTTTTCGTAAAAAATAAAAAATACTAATTTTTCTCATAATTAAATAATAGAAAAAAAAAAGGGAAGAATTTTTCCTGCAAGCTTATCACAAAAAAATTTTTTCTCTCAGTGCGTATCACAAAAAGATAGCCAATAAAAATTCACAGAAAAGATAAAACAAAAGTTTACAACCAAGTATCACGGAAATTACAAAATATCGTCGACTTCCTACTAGATCCAGAGATTATAGTCTTATTATTCGTTTTCCCCAGTACTGTCATTACAATTCTCGTCCATACATGCATACATAATATAATATAAGTATCCAACATATATAATAACTAGAACGTCTATAACGACGGCGACGACGACGACGACGACAATAACTCTGAGCAACACGTTTTACAATTTAAAATATTCAGTGTAGCACGTTTATAATCATCACAGCATTCTCTGGTACACGCTGAGCGTATAACCAGATAACTAATCTACTAACATAACATAACATAACATAATAATAACAGTAGTATCATTACAGAATTATATATACATTACATTGTATGCAGTATGTTTAGTTAGGATATAGGCACTTTGCCCGCGAGTCTCTTATCGATCCCTCCCACAGCAAACAACTCAACTTATATCAACCACCTCTTCTCAAGACTCTTCTACTCTATCTATAACTGTCCATAAAACAATCCAGCAGAAAAAAATCTCCACACAATTAATCCATTTATTTTTGAATTTTCTTCAAAATATTTTTAAAAAATTCTTCAAGTGGCAGCTCCAAAGGGCGCCCTACCAGGATGTTCAGCAACATTGATCGGATATCCAGCATACAGCGGCCTCGGAATAAGCAGCCCGTTTTTGGTATTGCTTATCCTACTAGAAGAGTCACTATTGCTACTATTACTATGATTACTAACACTACTGCTACTGCTACAATTGTCCTTAATAGAAACCTTGTCGTCCTCATCGGGCGCAATGATATTCTCAATCGTAAAAGGTTTTTTGGTTTTTTTAAGACGACTCTGACTCATCGATTTGCTAGAATTCGATACCGGAATCACAGTCGCTTCGAGACTAGGTGACGTCTGAGGTGTCCGCTGGTCGATCCCGAGGACCACGTCGGTTCCGTCGGCATAGCTGGGTGACAGCCTCGGGGAAGAGTAGATCTTCGGTGAGTGAGTGTGCGAATAGCTCTTGCAATTTTCCTCCTCGTAGACTCTGTCCCTGTAGATGCCTCCAGGAAAGTTGCGGTCCCTGAAGCCGAGATCTTCCCGGGGGTCGCTCAGGAGAGGTTGTCTGCTCCCGGACTGCAGGTAGCTCGGCAGGGGACCCATGTAGGGCCCGTTGAACCCCGAAAAAGCCCAATTTCCAGTTTGGAGGAGCGTTGTCGCGTCGTATGAGCGATTAACTTCTCCGACTTCGGACAGTCGCTGGCGAGTTTCCGGGGACAGCAAGTAATATCCGGGAGGAGGCGCTACGGAGATCGAATTCGCAGAGGCTGGCTCGGGCTGGGGTGTCTCGAGCCCATAACCTGTTGCAGAGGATGAAGCCATCATTCTTCTCTCCTGAAGCTCCCAGCGGAGAAGATCTTCTCGCAGGCGGTGGAGGTTCGCGGCGTTCAAGCTCCCGGAGCTGGAGGAAGCTGGAACTCCGGAGATCGGCTCGGCGGCTCCGTGGGCTGGCGGAGGCATCGCTGAAGCCAGCGCTTGCAGCTCCGTCTTCAGAAGCTCTTTGTCGGGCTTGTGGAGTTTGAAGCGCTTTCTTCGCCGGAGGAGAGACCCGTTTTCGAACATCGAAAGCGCTGCTGGGTGCAGTGCCCAGTAGGCTCCTTTGCCCGGTCGGTGTGGACCCCGAGGCACCTGGAATTATTTGTTTGTTAATTATAATAAGAAGATTTATGAGGGAGTTTGAGTGTTGAAGATTATTTTATATTACGATTGTATTACTGGGCTCTGTTTTGTTAAGCATATTTTTTTATTGTAATCGCAGACTTGTTTATATATTTACAGATAATAATTTTTTATTTGAATGATATTTGTCAATTTGTGTATTACTTAAGTGACACGTGTGTCTGCGGTGATGTATGCACAGCTGAAGATAAAATAAATTATTCTTTTTGTTATTGTTAATATGGAATTTAATTTGGATTATTGGTCTTTTATATTTTATTCTATTTTTTTAAATTAACACTGTTTTGTTAAAAGTAATTAATCTCATTCTCTGCTGATGCCATTTTTGATTTTATTTGAATTTATTAAAATTCTAGAGGTTTTAAGATTAGAGTATGAAGATTTATTTTATTTATGGATGCGGACTTTGAAGTGATTTTGTAATGGGTTATGGTTGAAAAGTTGACTATAAAAAATATTGAAACAAGTAAAATTTATTTATTAGAGAATTTTTCTGTTTGAATTAAGATGATCAAATTCATTGGAATGATTTTTTTTTTTTTTTTAATTAAATCAACTTTTTTCATTAGTACAAAACCTAATTCATGATTATTAATTTTTCTGACAAGGATAAAAATGTAAAAAAATTCATGATTCTTCTTTTAAAAAATTTTATTTATCGCTTCCATTTTTTTCAACCCTAATTTAAAATTAAAAATTTTTATTTTTTTGAATTTTTACTTTATGCAAAAAATTGTCTATTACTTCTCTATTAATAAATTAAATTAATTTTATTAAAGAGAAAAAATTTTGATCAAGAAATTTATTGTAAAAAATTTTTTGGTCTTGAATCAAATAAATAAATTTTTGCACCAAAAAATTGTTCTTAAATTTTTTTTTTTGCTTAATTTAAAGCAACAAAATTCTACGATAGAATTTTACTCAAGACTTTATTCTTCAAAATAATTTTAATGTTTTGAATCAAATCTACATTTTTCAACCAAGAATTCTAAAAATGACGTTAGTTAAATTTTTCTCTCGAATCAAGTTAATTTTTCCATCAGCGTAAAAAAGCTAAATAATTTAGTGACTCGAACAGTGTTACTCGTTACATATCAAACATACACCGGAGATTTATAAAAATAATAATGAATAATTTAACAAGGTGGCTGAGATAATATTTTCGATCGACAGAGATTATTATAGAGAAAGGTTGATTTAGCAATATTCACACCGTGAACGGTGTTCCGCCGACACACACCGATATAAATCATACAACGTTCAATAAATATCTCTGTTTAAAATAAAAATGCCTGCGGTCACCCACGTACTCAAGAACCAACCGATTTACGATCTCTAAAACGTCTATCCATATACATACCTATACACATACAGATACACACATACGTAAACTCTATTTACCACATATGGCCCGTATACACACAAGCTTCTAATGTATCTTTGAAAGGCAATTGCCACTGAATATTAACCATTAAAACATCAATATTACAGAACTAATAATTTCAGTATTAACACAAATAAATAACACTTGCCAATTGAATTAATTATTTCCTCATAATCTCTTTGCTTTAATTATCATTTACAACCAATATTAAAATTAATACAACACTTTGTACGGGTTAATTTATAGCAAATAAATTCTTAATTTTTTCTGTAACTGCATTTGCGCGTACTAAATAAATTACTTCGAAACGCGTAACTAATTTTCCCGCGATACCATCTTCAAGTATAAACTTGTTAATTCTATTATTCAACAATACTGCATTTAATATTTAATATTTTATATCATGTCTTGAAAATTAAACTAAAAAAAATCCCGCATATGTTTCCTAATTTCAAGCCTTCGGCAACCAATTTTCTCAACTTTTGTATTAAAATCCTTGCTCCTATTTAAATTCTTCTTCTAACTTTGAGGGAATGCCGATATAAAGTAGCTTCTTTCTGGAATTTTAGATAATTACAACCTCGTCTAGAGTTTACATATGTGTGCTTGTTATGTATATTACATATAATATATGATAAAATCGACATTTAGACTGAAATAGGTGCGAAAATACAAACTCGATTGGCAGGTGCAAAACAGATGGTCAAAAGAGTATAATGATATGATTGCCGACGGACCGAATTCACACCTTGCCATACTCCGTCTAGATTATTTAATTTCTAAATAAATCACCAACTAATTAGAAGAATGATATTTAGCCAGTTAGTTCTTCTGCACCTAACCGCCTTTTTTTTTAATTCTCCCATTCACACTTATGCATTATTAATAAAAGAAGCTATTACGGCAATTAAATCCAGGAAACGCCGGTGATAAATACATCTAGCGCAATAATACAATGTTAATATATAAAATAAAATATTTATTTATTAATATATTACTTAAACAAAAAACTTACCTTGATAAAACAATCATTGAAGGACAAATTGTGTCTCAAAGAATTTTGCCATCTTCTTGTGTCTTTGCGGTAGTAGGGAAATCTGTCGGCAATAAACTTGTAAATTTCCGCAAGGGGTAACATTTTGTCGCGAGATGACCATATTGCCATTGCTGTCAGCGATATGTACGAGTAGGGAGGCTTTTGGTCCCCATAAGTATCTCGCGACGGTCGAGGCATTATTTAATTAATATTTTTTCGACACTTTAGGAATTTAATTATTCAGCAACAGCTAGATAAAATCATTTATTTTATCAAGAAGAATTCACATCATTCACTGTTGATTTTACATTAATATTAATAATAATAATAATAATAATAACAATAATTATTATTAAAAACAATCCACAGTGGTATCCAGTATTAATAAATGCACTTGAAAATAAATTAATAATTGTCACTGCACTTAATTAAATTAATCACAGTACACGCGCGTTTTAATTATCAATGATAATATAAATTGTTTTAAACAACGCGTACTTGGGATTGAGAGCTTGAAGGTAGAACATGGAATGATGATCGTTATAAGAATCAACAAATATACAGCTCCCACGTTCGGAGCTACTAAAACACTGCCGGTTTGGTATCCCCACACCCCCGCTGTTTGAATGTTCGCGGACTCGAGGTAGTGCGCGCGCAGTCTGATCCGAGAGATCTGACTGGCTGGGTATTGGTTCGAGCGAATGCTATCCAGGGTGAGCTCCGGGAATGTAATTACCTGGTTTGTTTGCTGTCTACCAATCGCTCGCTGGCTGATGGAGAACAGGACAACCTACTAAAGTTAGAGGGGCTCTTCTCGAGTGTGCGTACTTTTCAGTGTCCGTGAGATGCTATCGGTTGTTTCAACCCCTGGTTTTTCAATTATACCTTGTGTTGGATTTACCGCCGAGGCGGAGCTTTTTACTCCGCCTCATTCGCTGCGGATCCAACTTGCTGGCTATTTTAGTCCAGAAATTGTTTATTTAAAAAATTTATCTTGTAATTTTTATCGTCGGAACTAATTTTTTTATTAAAACTTTACTAACTATTTTTTCTTGCTTTTTTTTCTAGAGAGAAAATTTTATTTTTTTTTTAAAGAGAAAATTGATTTAAAAAGTGGTGATAGTCCTTTTAAATTTAAAATAAATTGTACATAATAATAATGATTGTTTTTAAAGAGGCATTTTATTTATCTCAATAAAATCGTAGCTTTTACACCCATTCTTTCAATGACATATTCAGGCATACAAAACACGGGATTTATTGGCTTAACTCGTGGATCAGCTTCTAAAAGCGAAATGGCTCCTAGACCGAATAAGGTGTGGAATGGATCGACCATGTCGCCGGGACGATCGCTAAATCCACCGGTTTCAGTGTCTTGACAAGCTAGGATGAACTCGACCTGAAGTATTGAAATTAATTAGGTACAATTTTGTACAATCTTAGTTTTTATTGACATAATTATTGTGAAAATTAATCTTTTATCTACCAGCTTGTTCTTATCGATCCAGTGCAATCGGCCGAGAATCGTTAAAGAAGACAAGACCCACCAGGAGTAACAGACATCTGGTAACTTCTCGGGCCGACCGTTCAAGCCACCGGATGGTAACTGTCGCTCGCAGAGCCACCAGCCTAGTCTATCGACATCCACCAAGTCGAGGCGATCTACAAAAGGTATTTTTATGATTTATAAATTTTTATATTCATCGTATAAGCGATTAAAAAATTTTTTTTTAATAAATTAAAGATACCCATGATAGTCTAATTGTTATTGACTTTCATTTAGACCACATACTTAAAACATTTGGTAATTTTTTAATTATTTCAAATGAACTGAGCTATAAATTCTTGAAATAAATATTTAATATTTGTTCAGTAAATAATTACCGGTAATTGATAGAAATCCTAAGCAACAATAAATTAATCCAGCATGACTTTCAGAACCTGGCTTGGAACCAAATCCACCATCGAAGTTCATGCAACTTTCGACAAATTCTACTGCTTTTTCTACGTCAATAGCGTCTAGCTGTCCCTGTAATTAAAGAATATAAATTAATAATTATTTATAGAACTAGCTGACCCGGTGAACTTCGTATCACCTACAATATATTTTATTACACCTTTTGATCAGCTATTATCAATCTTTAAAAATAAAAACTTTAATCTACTTCGATAAAGAATAAATACTGATTGTATGAAGTTCGGTTAGAATTTTGTTAAGTTATTAAATGAAATTCGCGTCTCATTATCGTCTGAAAATCAAGATCCCAAAAAATGAACACTGAATTTATGAAATTTTTTTTAGTCCATATATACAGAAGATAGACAGATTTTCTTAGCTGAACTTTCGGGTTTTCCAAAATTTTTATTCTTTCATAGCTACCTCTGATTTATAATGAACAAAACAAAGAGAAAATTGTTGAAATCGGTCCAGTCTTTTTTTAGTTTTAGCGAGACTAACGCACAGCTATCTATTTTTAGGTAGATTTCATAGAAATCAATTTTTTGCAATAGTCCTTATGTCGGAATTTTGTCGTAATATCTCTGAACTAGTAGAATAAAGCTCTAAAAAAATATATTTATGTATATGTTATATAACAAGGGGTTGTTGCCGCGATTGTATCTACAGTTCTTGACGAATCTAGATTAAATTTGCCACCCATATTCTTTGGATAATAACCTTGTATGAGTTTGAAGATGAGCGAAATCCGTCAATAAGTTTAGAAATGGTAGTTCTTCAAAATTGTCAAAATAGTGAAAATCACATTTTCGGTGACTTCATTGATGTATAATTTTTGATTGACGAGAGATGGCTAATTTTTTATAAATTCATATGAAAGCTCACAAAATTACCTCTAATTTGACGTATATAACGTTAAATTTTTCATATTGTTAGTTACTTTATCGAAGTTAACAGTTTAATTGAACCTTTTTCAGGCAATGTGTAATACAACCTGCTTATGTATGTTAAAATAAATTTTATTTAATGTCAAACGAAAGTTATTGAGACATGATGATAATTTATTCTATGAAATCTACCTTCTATTTCAGATGTAGCCGAACGGCGTTCTTTTTTATATATATAAATATAAATTAAGATAGAAAGAAAATTAAATTTACCAGCAAAGCCAAAGTAGCAACAGCGCAAAACGAGAACCTAGTGTCTATCTCGCCCCAGATATCACCAGCAAAGCTTCCGTCTGGTTGCTGGCGTTCTTTTACATACTTGACAACTTTCTCAGTGTCAATTACATCTAGCGCGTTGTACATGCTTAGAATCTGTATGGCGCTCAAGGTGTAGAGCAAGTGAGGGTCGTGCTTTATGCTGGGACCAATTCCACCACACTCGTGCTGGCACTGTTTTATAAAATCAAATATTTCGGCTTTGTCCATGTCTTCTAGACGGCCTACCAGGTCTAGGGCTGTCAGGCCCCAGTAGACTCCTGACATTCTTAAATATTCCGTCATGACGTACGTCTGGAATTTTAACAGAATTTTAAGTAGAAAAAATATTATTATAAAAGTTAATAAATAATTACATAGTCGTCCTTGTCAGCGCTGTATGATATGATGTAATTAGCGTGCATGTCTACGAGCAGCGGTGGAATTTCTTTTGGTAATACTACATCTTTTTTTGGTACTGCCTGCATTAGAAAAATTTTATGAGTCATTTATTTGTTTTTTGACGTTTTTTAAAAAAATAAATTTAATAATTGCAAAAATTAAAAAAATTATTCATGTAATAATTTATATAAATTTTACTTACCATTTTAGTAATTATATATTTATATATAATTTAATTTAAATATTAAATAATTACTTAGTAGGTTTAACCTCAATTTTTATACACTTTCACTTTGAACACTTACAAAATATTAAAATGATAATAAAAAATAAATATATTAAAGAAATAAAATGACGATTATCTGATAAATATACAAAAAATAATTAATTACACTCATTTAAAATATATTACAAATGGACAGATAGATATATTTGTTTATTTGAATAAATTATATATATTTTTTACTATAGTCGAGTGAGTACAAAGTATACCTAATTGCGCAGACTCTAGCGCGAAAAAATAATATTTAAAACTAATAAAAAATAAATTAGCCAATGAAAATTCATTTAGCCGGCATTCAAAAATTTTAATAATTTATTTTATTGAAAAATTACTTAAAAAAAAATTAAAAGAAAAAATTTCACATGTAGAGATCTTAAAAATTACACATGCAATTTTTTAAAAATGTTTTTTTGTTATAATTGAATAAATGAAAAAAAATTAAAAAATTAAAAACGGCGACTAACTTGAGTATTGTAATTAGCCAACATCTTAAAATTTTGATAATTTATTTTATCGAAAAATTATTTAAAAAAAATTAAAAATAAATTTCAGATGTAGAAAATTTTAAAAATTCCACATGCAATTTAAAAAAAATTTTTTTTTTAGTCTTAATTTACTTTATAAAAAATAAATCAAAAGTTGTTGAACGTCGGCTAATTTTTAATCACATCAAAGTTAGCTGTCACTTGATAATTTTTTAATTTTCTTAGACAAAAAAATTTGTTCTAAAAAATTATTTTTAAAAAATTGCATTTTTAGTTTATTAAAATTTCTAAAAATCCATTTTTTTAATAATTTTTTTTTGCTATAATTTATTTGTTAAAAAAAATTTGATTTCTAAATTATTCAGTGTTTACTTTGTTGTATTTAATTATTTTCAAATAATTTTTTTAATTGTTTATCGAAGATGATAGTTATTAATTTTTAATAGTTATTTCTTTTAATTTCAATAAATAAAAAATATTGATATAAAAAATTCTCATAACATTTAATTTAGCTGTCACTTGACAATTTTTTAATTTTCTTTACCAAAAAAATTTGTTCTAAAAAATTATTTAAAAAAAATTGCATTTTTAATTTATAAAAATTCTTACAAGTCCATTTTTTTAATAATGTTTTTTTACCATAATTTATTTATTAAAGAAAATTAAAACAATTGTAAAATGACATCTAAATTTAATGTCACAAAATTCGCGCTTTTTTATCACAAAAATGGCGCGCGCAAGCGCAAGTTGTATTCAAATGTGCGTCTTACGCCTGCGCAAAATTTCCTCAAGAAAGCGGCCATTGTTAAAAACAAATTTATGATAACCATAACCACGTTTTCCGGCATTTATAATTTTCAAGGGTTCTGTAGAGTAGTTAGCCCTTGGTAAAATTTTTTCAATAAAGAAAAAAAATTTAGAACATAAAAAAAACACATGGTTAATTAATAACCAGCAAAACTACGCAAGTATACCTTGATAAATATTAAAAGCCGACTGTTTATTGATAAAATGGCGAGAACGGGTTGTTCTGCTTTTTCTCCTGATAACCAACTCTGGGCAAATTGTGGCCAAGATGGAAAATTGAAGATATGGGAAACTCGCACAGGTAAATTAAAGCAAGACTATGTTCCAAATTTACATTTATCTTCCGGGTGCAGTGTCTTGGAGTGGATCACCGTCAGTCAACAATCAAACACGGTAAGCCATGTGCTCATATTTATTTTTTTTATTTCCTCTGTATTTACTAAAAATTCAATTATTTATCAAAGCGGTAAAATTATTCTGTTGATAACATTTAAGATAATTGATGAAATTCATCAAAATGTCCTGTAAATACTGAGGAAATTTTTGTAAAATTGATATAAATTTTTTGAGGTTATGTCAAGTAACGTGCATGAATTTTCTAGCCATCACCATGGATGAAGCGAAAGAGAAAATCAATGTCGATAGTAGAGGACCAGGAGCAAAGACAAATGATAGCTATGGGCACGGTTGATGGTAAAGTCATCATTTATAATCCATCAGCAGGGTCTCCGGAAAAAATACTCGAAAAAGGACACTCAGCAGCGGTGACTGCTATCACTTGGTCCTCCGCGGGGCTTTTCACGGCTGGGTATGACGACCTGATTATCGAGTGGAATCTCCAGGACGGAGGAGTCAAATCCAAGTGGAAGGCCGGGAACAATAAAATCAACTCGCTT
The DNA here is from genome assembly GCA_000956155.1 of Cotesia vestalis. NCBI lineage: Eukaryota > Metazoa > Arthropoda > Insecta > Hymenoptera > Braconidae > Cotesia > Cotesia vestalis. The sequence goes on from JZSA01000977.1 coordinate 88,374, forward strand.
GTTGTGTCGGCAGATGGACAATACCTGGTCGCGGGTGAAAGATTCATTAAATGCTGGAGTTTGGAAACTAAAAAACTTGTTGGAACTTTTACGGGACATGCCAATCCAGTTATTTTTCTCAGATCTATACAGGTTGGAAGTAATAATTATGTTATCAGCGGTGCTAATGGTGACTCTTATCTTTGTATTTGGTCACTCTCTGAGGTAATTATGTTTGAACATTTTTTTTTGTTTTTTATTAGAATTATAATTTATTTTTGTTCGATGATAGAATTTTTTTTTTTTATTGAATTTAATTTTTTTTTATAATTAAATTTTATTTTTTATAATTAAAATTTGAAATCTAAATATCATTTATTTATAAATAATTTAAATTAAAAATAAATATTTAAGAATTCTTGAGATTTAAAAAAACAAAAAAAAATTTCAATAATTTTTTTAATGTATTAAAAAATTTAATTTTTTTGAAAAACGAAAATTCTATCCCAAAAAAAAATTGTATATATTTACAAGTAGGATCAACCATTTTAATTTTCATTTTTTTAAACGAAATTTCTATTCGATTTTATTGATAATTTTTTTTTAAATACATAAAAAAATGAACAATTAAAAAAGAAAATTAATAAATTTTTTAGAAAATTGTGATCTTCAACTTTTTTTTTAAATTGTTCGTTTTTTTATGTACTTTTCAAAGAAAAAAAATATATCAAAAAAAAATAAAATAGAAATTTAATCCAAAAATATGAGAGCCAAAATTTTTTCCAACTTTTGGAGGCAAAAAAGCTATCGAAATTTTTATTTTTTTTTTCACGACACTTATTATCATAAATGCGTCGTAAAAACAAGCAGAATAAAAAAAATTTGAAAATGTTAATTTTTCATTTAGTTATGGTCAAAAAATTGCTTAAAACTTAAGAATAAATGTTTTATACCAATAAATTTCTCATAAAAATTTTAATTATTTCAGTCAGCGATGAACGCGAAAACATCAATCGCAACCTTGACAATGCAAGACGACCCAGTATCAGTATCTGTGAAATTAAACAACCAGTCTCAAATAGTAATCCTGGCGACAAACAGAACCGGACAGTGTCACCTGTTTGTCTATCAACCAAACGGCCTATCTACCAAACCATTAAAACCAACAGTTACCGTAATAATTACAACAGAAACAACCGACAAGGACGTCACATCAGTACCAATCATCTCTTCACAATTAACAGATGACAATAAAATGCTCCTAGCCTTTGGAACCCTGTTATCTCTGACATTCGACCGTATTGCTCCCGATTTCACGGAAAAAATCCAGATGGTGGTAAGAAAAAATTTTAAATGGACCCAGGAAAAGAAAGTTGAAGCGTTGAGCAAAGTAAAGAATGTCGTGATTGACGGCGATGTAGAGTACGTAGCACCTGGTGCTCCTTCGGCCTTGAAGCGTTCGAGAGGTTCGACCGGGTCTCAGTTACCAATTCAAGACAGGCTTGAGCATATGAGCCTAAATAATGAAGGAAATCTTTCTAAAACTCCGACGAAAGGTAATAATAAGACACAATTGCTGCTCCAAGGATTGACCAGCAAGGACAGAAATATCTTGTCGAGCGTTTTGTTAATAAGAGATGAACAGGTAATTAAGAACACCGTTGTCAACATGCCAGTACAGGCTTTGAAGCCGCTGATTGGGGAGCTAGTAGGAATGCTACAGGGGAAAACTTTTCCCAGCAAAATAGCTGTTTTGTGGATTAAAACTTTGATAATAACTCATGCAGCGCATCTGCTCTCGCTGCCCGACATTGACGACTTATTGAGTCCTGTGCTCGCCTTCATTGAAGATAAACTGACTATTTTACCCGAGTTATCCAGGCTAAGAGGTCGCGTCGCTCTTGTCACTGGTCAAATATCGCATCTCAATGATAAAGAGTCAAACGATATTACCAATCAGTGTCTTCTTACTTATCAAGACCCAGGTTAATCTTTTTTTCATTATAAATTTATTTATTATCTACTATCTTTTGGCCCGTGATTTATTGACTTGTTTTGGTTATTTTCAGACTCCGACGCCGAAGATGAAGACGATATTGACGGAATCGAGGCTGGATCCGACTCCGACGCAGCCTGGGATGAGGTTTGTGATCAAGAAGATATGCAGCAAGATATTGAAGAAAATGGAAGGTCTGACTTAGATGATGATGACGCTTCTATTTGCAATTAAATTAATCTTTCTGTTAGATTAAATGTTTGTTGTATTTTGACAAGATATTTCATAAGTTGTATATAAAATATCTGAGAGTATTTTTACATTAAATTTATTATATAAATTGTAAACTAGTGTTTTTATCTTTCATTTTTACATTTTCATCAATTATTATATTAAATTGTCTATTAAATTCATTTCATTTGTTACCATGAAAAAATATATTGCTAAATTTACTGTTTTTATAGATTTAAAATGTATTTTTTAAATTTACGGCATTGAGCCAACATTTGAAAGATAAACATAAACATAAACACGACTAGAAAAATAGAAAATATTTATTTCAACCCAAAACACTTCTAATTGTAGAAAAAAAAAATGTTTTATAGTCTTTTAATTATCGCTAAAAATAAAAATAAAATTAACGAAATTAATCACTCGGGCGTTATCGAAAAAATGAATGGAGTATTATATAACGCGTTTTAAATATTTATCTTTAAAGAATGAAAAAAAATAATTTGCGCAAACTTGGATTAAAAAAAGACTAAATTAAATTATTTTCGTATACCTAGACTATAATTGTAAATTTTAGAAAATTAAAATTAAAAATCTAGCTTTTCTCATTTTTTTGAAAATCATAAATTTTGGGCGTAAAAGAATTTAAGGGGCACAATTAGTGTGACAGCCTAAAAAAATACGATTTTTGGAAATTAAAAAATAAAAACTATTGTATCAATTGTTTTAGAATTTTAATGGTGTATTTATACATATTTTGAGATTACACCGTCAAATTTTTGAAGACAAAAATTAAATATTTTTCGAGTTACATGCGATTTTCGACGGTGCTAAAAAAAAAGTCCTCCACTGCTGGAGTGATTCCGGCTTTCTCCGTAGATGAAACGTAAAAAACAAAATTATCATTAAATTAGAAAAGATTGTCCGTACAATAACCCACGGTCGAAAAAAAGTATCAAAAATTGTCAAAATGGCGACATTTAAAAAAAAAAGTTGAATTTTATCCAAAATTTTGGTCGTTTTTGGCCTGCAAAAATTCGATTTTTGATCATATCAAAAAACTAGAGAGTCATTGTATGAAGAACTTTATACAGAACATGTAGAAAAAAATTTGGTAGTGATCAGATCATTAGTCTCCGAGTAATCACTCCAGCAAATTCGAAAAATGCTGTTTCGAGAAAAACGCGTTTAAAGATAAAGTGATCCTATTCTAGCTCTTTAAATGGCTGTAATTCAAAAACTATTTGAGATATTGATTTAAAATTTTAGTATACTATTTTTAAAAGTATGACCTATCGAAATATGGAAAAAAATCGATTTTTAGAAAATTTCACACTAGTCGTGTCCCTTAAAAAATTAAATTAAAATTATAAAGTCATTTTTAGACATGTTATGTAAGAAAAAATTTTTTTTTTTTTTTTTTTTTTTTTTAATAGTTGGTGGTTAAGTAATCACGTAAATTCTGAAGAAGAAGATAAACTTTTGAAGATAAAGTTTTCAATTTTTATCTTCATATGCGAAATAGTTTTAATACGAATACATTAAGCGTAATTGTATGATAAAAAATAACACGGGTGGATAAAAAGAAGTGATACAATATAATCATTTTTAATAATAATAATCATTAAAGTATCAAATTATTTTTTAATGCATACGTCACACGTTACTTCTATTGAAGAAAAAAAAAATATAATAAATGATACTAAAATCAGCAGACATCTGACAATTTTTCATATTTTTATAATAAATCAATTATTGTAAAAAAATATATATATTTTTTAAAATCTACACCATTTTTTTTTAATTATTGCATGTAGGATTTTTAAACGAAATTTTTTTTTGTAGTTATTTAATTTTTATAAGAATGTAAATTATCAGATGTCGGTTTATCCCAATTTGCAAAAAATTTATAAATAACATAATAGGACATTACGATATTTCACCTATGGTAGAAATTTTCTCATTAAAAATTTCAACTTTAACGATGAAGTTATTAAAATAAAAATTTATGGTACTGAAATTAATAGATCTGAAAATTTTAAGAATCTTTATAACAATTAATTAATATTAACGAGATCTAATAAAAATTATCTCATCAATAGTCCAAGAAACAGAATATCAACTCTTATTAATAGCCATCACACTTACATAAATTTTTTGGGAGGTTCCTATAAAACATTCCTAGCTAAATTTTGTAATTCATAATGCTGCAATAATTTTTCTTATGTATATTAGACTGTTTTCTATTATATTAAAATTTTTTTTTCATATAGATTTCTCTTAAAACTTCTGTATTACCAATGTGTACAAAGCTGATTGTCATGAAATATATTGATAAATAAATTGAGTAATAAAGTTCTACCTAAAGAAATAAAAAAAAAATAAAAATAAAAATTTTGAAAAAATCTTTTTTTAGATACTTTTTTAATGAACCAGTTATCATAAAAAAGTATTTTTAAAAAATGAAGAAATTGTTAAAAAAAAATTTTTTTTCAATTTCTTCATGTGGAATTTTTTTATGATTAATTTTTTCTAAAAATCAAAAACTTTTGCTGGTTTCATAAGCGTTAAAAATTCTTACGCTTTTAGTCAAAATAAAAATTAAGAAAAAAAAAATATTAAAATTTTTGTAAAAATAAATAACTGTTAGTTATTCTACCTATTATAATTAATTAAAAATTATAATTAAGTAATGTTTTTTAATTACCATTACCATAACTACGGACTTCTTATTTAAGTGTATATTATACCAAATAAAATTTAAAGCAAGAGTAATCAGCAAAAAAAGAGAAGTTAACAATAATTGGCAATCAAAGATTTGCGCAAGAGCGGATTAACATTACTAAAACTTAAACATAAGTATAAAGAGATCATAGGTCATTGCGATTGAGCCAGATGAAATTTGGTATAAAAGCCCGGGGAATGCAGCAGAGAAGCATCCTCCTTCCTTTGGTGGTTCAAGCAACAATATACCGAAGAGGAAAAGTACACGTACGGCTACGAAGATGATGAAGCTCTTGGTGTTGGCCATCTCGGCCTTTTGCCTAACCCAGGCATTCGCAGTGGAGACTCACACTGCTGATATGGACTTCCTCCACAAGCAGAAGAAAATCTACGACCTCTTCATGTTCGTCGACCAGTCTGATCTTCATGGATCCGATTGGTACGAAACCGGCCGCAACTACGACATTTTCCAACACATCGAGGACTACCAAGATCAGGTACGATTCTAATAATTATTAAAATTTTTTTTTTTAATTTTCTATTCGATTTACTAATTTATTTGGCATGAATTTTCCAGATGATCGTCCGCGAATTCATGTACAGATTCAAGTTGGGTATGCTCAGCCGCAAATCCCTCTTCTCGGTTTACTACAAGGAACACCGTGAAGAACTCCGCGCCCTGTTCAAGCTCTTCTACACCGCTAAGGACTTTGAAACCTTCTACAAGACTGCCTGTTGGTGCCGCCACTACATCAACCACGGATTGTTCGTTACCGCTCTTACAACCGCTGTCATGTACCGTCCCGACTGCAAATACATCGTATTGCCACCTATGTACGAAGTCTACCCACACCTCTTCTTCGACAACGAATTCATTCAGGAAGCACACCGTTACTACATGAGCTATGGTAAGTTCTTTTTTTTACCAAGTATTAAAATGCATAGAAAGAAAAAATTTTTAGAATTAAAATTAAAAGAATTTTTTTTGAGCTAAAAAAAAATTCTTGATTCAAAAAATGTTTGAACAAATAAAAATTCTCTTGACTTAACTCAAGAAAATTGTTAAAATTTAATTTAGCCAAAAAAAAAATTTTCTTTCAAAAAAATTTTGATCTTACAAATTTTTTAATTTCAACTAAATCTTTTCTTCTAAAAAAAAACAGGCATGAAGAAAACCGGCGGTGAAGGCCACTTCTTCGACTACTACCTGATCGACAGAAACGCAACCAACCAATTCATGAAATACTACATGGACAAAGAATACCACCTGTCATACTTCACCGACGATGTAGGTCTTAACAACTACTACTACTACATCCGCAACCTCTTCCCCTTCTGGATCACCCTGAGCGACGTGGACATGCCAAAACACATCCGTGGAGAACTCTACTACTACGTCCACCAACAGATCATGGCCCGCTACTACTTGGAGCGTTTGAGCAACGGTATGGGTGAAATCGAAGACTTCGACTTCTACCAGTCCTTCGCCCCCGGCTACTTCTCCAACTTGGTCTACGGAAACGGAGTCCCAGTGCCCAGCCGCGACCGCTACAGCCAAACTCCCTTCTACAAATACAAATACGTAAACGAAGCTGAGAACATCGAGTCCCGCATCTTGGCCGCTATCGACAGCGGATTCATCTACGACCACGAAGGCAAGCGATTCGGTCTCTACACCCCAGAGGGCTTCAACTACCTCGGCAACATCATCGAAGGCAACTACGACTCCTGCAACACCCGCTTCTACGGCGCCATCGACGCTCTCTACCGCGACATCTTCGGCTTCAACTACGACTGCAAGCACAAGAACTGCTTCGTCCCCAGCGCTCTCCAAGTTTACAGCACCAGTCTCCGTGACCCAGCCTTCTACCGCCTCTACAAGAGAATCCTCGGCTACTTCTTCAGATACAAATGCCACCTCCCATCCTACACCCGCTCAGAACTCGAATTCCCAGGCATCAAGATTGAAGACGTCAAGGTTGACAAACTTGTCACTTTCATGGAACCCTACGAATACTTCATCAACAACGCAGTCACTGTTGACAACTTCAAGGATGGCATGAGCTTCAACATCAAGGCCAAGAAGTACCGTCTCAACTACAAACCCTTTACCTACCACATTGATGTTAAGAGCGACAAGAACACCAAGGGTATGGTTCGCATCTTCTTGGGACCATCCATGGACGAGTACTACTTCAAGGAACCAAACTACATGTACTACAACTGGTACAACTTTGTTGAGCTCGACAAATTCTACTTTGACTGTAAGTATTATTTTTTTTTTGGTGATTGAACGCGTAAAAAAAAATTCTTTCTTTGAAAACTAATTTATTTTCCGTTAAATTACAGTCAAGGTTGGCATGAACACAATCGAACGCTTCAGCTCTGACTCAATGTACACTGCCAAGGACTTCATAGGATCCGACTACTTCTACAAGAAATTGTACAAATCCATTGAAGGAAGCGAACCATTCACCTACCACGAGAAGGTCTACGGATTCCCCAACAACTTGTACCTTCCTAAGGGAGCCGTCGGCGGTATGCCATTCAAATTGTACGTCTTCATCTATCCATTCGACGAGAGCAAGACCACCTTCTTCGACTTCCCGATGTTCGGCAAGATGATGTACGACGGCAAGCCATTCGGCTTCCCATTGGACAAACCAATGAAACCATGGTTCTTCGATCTCAACAACATGTTCTTCAAGGACGTCTACATCCACTACGACAAGGATTACAGCGACTACCACTACTACTACCACAAATACGACAACATGTACTCAAAGCACATGGACTACATGAAGTACACTGATGGATACAAGCACATGGACAAATACATGTACAAAGACTTCCCAGCTGGATACGATTTCCCCAAGGACTTTGAGTACCAAAAGGGATTTGATTACCAAAAGGGATTCGAGTACCCAAAGGGCTTTGAGTACCCAAAAGGCTTTGAATACCCAAAAGGCTTTGAATACCCAAAGGGCTTTGAACACCACAAAGAATTCGAATACCCAAAAGGCTTCGAGTACCCAAAGGGCTTCGAATACCCAAAGGGCTTTGAACACCACAAAGGATTCGAATACCCAAAGGGTTTTGAACACCACAAGGGATTCGAGTACCCAAAGGGCTTCGAACACTACAAGGACTACGAACACCATGAAAGCAATCCATACCACTACAAAGAACACGGTAAAATGTACTAACTTTATGCTTCCGGTTTATTATGACGACTGTTAGTTTTTGGTTTGTGCTAGGATCTATCATTATTCGTTACTGTTTTGTATAATTTTTATAATTATATACATGTGTAATTGTAATATTGATTTTTGCCTATAAATAAAAATATATATTTGAATTATAATTATTTTTGCAATATCTTTTAATTTGAATTAAACCTTTTTCCTTTATTTAATAAGTTATAGTTAAGAATTATTAATAAGGTTTATTTTAAGAACAGCAATTGAACATCAATAATTTGATTGTAAGATTTGGTAATATAAAAATTTAATATATTAATTTTGAATTTCAATAGAATTTCAAATAGATTTTAAAGTTATAATAATATTAGTTAAATAAATAATATCTAGTTTATACTATTTGAATTGTAATATTGGATTAATATAAGCTTCAAGTAGATAAGATTAAAAAACAATAATGCGCACTCAAGCAACTGAATTAATAAAATTGAAGAAAATCATTCTAATTTAAAAGTTTGTAATTTTTATTTGTAGTCAATTGAAAAAAAAAATGAATTTCATATTATTTTATTTTTAATTTTCTTAGCGGGAAGTTAAAAAAAATATGCTACACGATTTTATGGACATCGAAAACCTTGAAATATTGTTTTAGTTTAAAAGTTGGGGTGCAATTAATGTTTCAGATAGATCGAAATTTCGTAAAAACTTTCCATCGATTTTCAGCTAAAAATCTTATTATGGAACTTGGTGAAATTAAAAACTTTTATCGAATTATACTTAGTGCAAATGAATTCATTACAAGGCAGATAGAACGCGAATTAAAAGGTTTAGAAATTTCTTAGGGCAATTCGGGTAGGCTAGTTGAAAAATTGAGAAAATTTGCTAAAAGACGATACTTCGTACGACTCGATGTCTCTCAGGTAATTTTTTGAAGAATTGATTAGTAAAATATTAATTAATTAATTTGCTATTAGTTAGTGACTAAATATATTAATGTGGGTATTCGTTTGAGTGCCGCGACGAAATAACCGGATGATAAAATAATCGAAAAAAAATAAACCGTGGACAAAATAACTGCACGCAGAAAAAAATTTTGTTAAGATAATCTAATATATGTTGTGGTAACAAATGAATTTGTTAACATAGGGATAACAAATCATATGTTAAAATAACAAAATTTAGGATATAACAAGTTATTGATATGTTATAACAACAAAACAGTTTTGTTAGTATGGCAAAATCTTTTAGTTGATTCGACAAAATCCTATAGTTGGTATAAGAATTGTTCTATTAAAGTAATAAAGAAAATTTGTTAAAGTAACAAAGAAAATTTGTTGTAGTAATGAAGAGAATTTGTAAGAATAACAATGAGAATTTATTAAAATAACCCATTGAGTATTATTATACACAATCATTTTGGTGATAAGCTTTTGAGGATTTGGAAAATATTTTGGCAACAAATTAGTTTTGTTACTGTAATAAAATCACTTTGTTACAACAACAAAAGTCATTTTGTGACAGCAACAAAATGATTTTATTAGTGAAACAAATTGATTTTGTGATTGAACAAACTGGTTTGTTAGTACAACTTGAAACATTTTGTTAATGCAACTAATATGGATTTGTTGCTATAACTATACTCATTTGTTACCACAACATATTTTTCATTTATCCCGTCTTTTGTTATTTCAACAAAATCATTTTTATGCGTGTGCAGATAAAATAACTGAACGACAAAATAGTATAATTAAATATTTTCGGATAAGCACATAAAATTTATGAAAAAAAGGCACATCAAAATAACAAACTTGCTTGTTGATCAATTTTCGAGAGATTAATTATAAACTTTTATGATGTGGATATTTTGTCGTTCGGTTATTTTATTACTTGGTTATTTTGTGACATAGCTATAATATCATTCGGTTATTTTATCTGAGGTTATTTTGTTTGTGGTTTTTTTGTTACGCTACCAAGACCACCTTCTTCGAATTCCCGATATTCGGCAAGATAATGTACGACGGCAAACCATTCGGCTTCCCATTGAACAGACCAATGGACCCATGGTTATTTGATCTCACCAACATGTATTTTAAGGATGTCTATATCCACTATGACAAGAATTACAGCGACTAACACTACTACTGCCATAAATACGACAACATGTAATATTTATTCTTGACTATAACTAAAAATATATATTTGAATTATAATTTATTTTGCAATATCTTTTAATTTTAACAGAACCTTTTTTCTTTGTTTAATAAGTTATGGTTAAGAATTATTAACTAGGTTTTTATTAAAAACAGCAATTGGAGATCGATAATTTGATTGTAAGATTTGGTAATTTGAAAATTTAATATATTAATTTTAAAAAATGTTAGTTTTTAAATGTATGAATTTTTTATGATGAAAATATATTTAAGAAGTAATAAATTTCAAAGTTACAATAAGATAAGTTAAATAAACAATATCTAGTATATACTATTTGGATTGTAATATTGAATGAATATAATCTTGCAGTAGATAAAATTAAAAAACAATAATGTACTCAAGCAATAGAATTTATATAATTAAAAAAAATTCATTTGAATTTAGAAGCTAGTAATTTTTATTAGTAGTCGATTGAAAAAAAAAAAAAAATTATTTTATATTCTATCTAAAAATATTAAATTTTGAATATATGCTAGATATATGTAACTTCAAAATTTAATTTTCAAATTAGCCGTTTAAATTAAAGTATTCATTAAAGTCTTGTCCTGTAATAATTATGGTCCTGTTAGATTATTTTAAAATTTTTAACTACAAAAGTAAGTCTTGAGAAAGATTATTTTAAAGTTAGATTATTTAAAAATTTTTAACTATAAAATTAAGTCTTGGGAAAAATTTCCACAATTTTCGAAATAATTTTTCTCCATCTTTAAATGTAACTAATGGAAGATTATGAAGGCATCGGTGACCATCCACGGGTAATGTACCTAACTAAACATTTTTTTTTTTCATTACGATTACTTCCAATAATTCAAGTTAATTAATAATAATCACAATGTGATTATTATTTATGTATTTATTATTTATCGGACCATTATTTACGAATATTTGCATACAAATTACAGTTGCAGATATTTTCTCATATAATTGTTTGTAGAAATTCTATATTTGTTTTCGAATAACATATGGATTAATAGTATATCATTTATTATTATATGACGTACCGTTAAAGCTGTAAAGTTGCCTGATGATGTATTGAAACAATACGAAACGTTCACAATAATTCAACGTGTTAAATTATTGTCCACCCGTTAACTATTTGATTTTATCAATGGAAAAACCTGCAAGTATTTCTTACCACTTAAAATTTTTTATTAGTAATTATTATTATTTTTCGGTCAATGAAAAAATCAATCCTAAAGATTATTGATCAACCGAAAGACTGTTCAAGTAATTAATAAAATTAATAGTAATAAAGATTACTAAGAAATGTAATTGTGATACTTAAATTTTTTACAAGTATCGTCTATCGTATTATTAGTTTTTCTAATTCCTTCATTAATTAACGTCAATTTATATTTCTTTAATAGAGGACAAATGAATTGAATCTTTTAATATCATCACGCGAGAAATCACGATAATTATTGATACTCGACGTACAGTCGGAATGATCTAACACTTTTGACGCGTGAGATGTGTCAATAAAAGTGTCGTGTTTTTTTTTTTTTTATAATAATTTTCAATTATAAATTGATTTACTCAATATATATAAAATGAAATTTAAATTAAAAAAATATTTTATTTTTTTTTTTAACAAAAATAACTGAAATTCTATTGCGTCATTTCAAGTCATCATAATTTTTTATCTTCTATTAGATAATAATTACAAGCAACTAAATCGATGTACATAACTTCATTAATTAACGATGTATCAAAGATAGTAACCGCGGTCAATAACCGGAGACCAAAAGTCAAAACATAAAAATCATGAGTAACTAAAAATCTAGTAAACAACGAACTTGAACCACCTGATAAACTGGAGATATAAATTACACCCAGCATTCGGGAATCAGAGGTCATAGATAACTATGTCCGCGAATTTATTTAAATAATTAAAGCTTACAAGTATATGTATGTGCTAAACGCATCATACATTCGAATTTATTAACATTATCTTTAAGATAAATAATTATTAAACTAATAAAGCGTATTTTTTTAGATTTTAAAACTTAGTGTCAAAGGTTACCAACAAAACCCCAGTATATAAAGATGCTTCGTAATTATTAATTGCATAGTGTAGTACAGAGTTTTCAAGCGGTAGCTCTGTTTCTCGCGATGATTAAAATTTTGGTGGTCTTGGCCACAACCAGTCTTTGCTTGGCGGCTGTCCACAAGCAATCTGGTACCATAAATGTCGCTAAGAGGGCTTATTTGACCAGGCAAAAAGATCTGTGGGATATCTTCTGGCACCATGATCAACCGACCACCATTCATCCAGAATTCTACGAAATCGCTAAATCGTTCAGCATTGAAGATCATATCGACTCTTACACAAACGCGGTATTACATCTTTGTTTTATTTATTTATTTATTTATTCATGACTATTTATTAAATCATAACGATTTTTTTTTGCAGACTTACGTCCATGACTACATCCGGCTTTACAAGCAAGGATTGCTTCCTCGTGACGTAGTCTACTCGCCATTCCACCCAGCGCATTACGAAGAAACTTTGGCGCTTTTCCGAATTTTCTACTTTGCCAAAGATTACGACACATTCTACAAGACCGCGATTTGGGCTCGCTTCAACGTTAACGTTGGATTATTTGGACACACTTTGGCCATCCTGGCGATCCATCGTCCAGACACCGTTCACTTACGCTTACCTCCTCTGTACGAAATTATTCCACATGCTTTCTTCAACTCCGATGTTATGCAAGCTATTCGTAGCGTCAAAATAGGAGATGCCAGTAATTAATTAATAATTATATAATTTATTTTTTTTTAAGACAAATTTATAATCTTCGGATCTAATTTTGCAGGTACCAAAAAATCTCTGGCCATAAAATACCACGAAGGCGGTGACATTGTGATCCCGGCAAACTACAGTGGTTGGTATCTGCACCATGAGCACGCTGATGAAGAATTGACCTACTTCACAGAAGATATTGGTCTCTGCACATACTATTTCTTCTTTGCTCATGACTTCCCGCACTTCATGAACAGCGATGTCTATCATCTTCAGAAGGAAGTTCGTGGAGAAGTATACTTCTTTGGACACAAACAATTACTCGCTCGTTACTATTTGGAGCGTTTGTCCAACAATATGGGAGAAATTGAATTTATTGACTGGCATGAACCTATTGTGACTGGTTTCTATCCAACACTTACTCATACCAATGGACTTCCCTTCCCTCATCGTCATGCGTGGAGTCATATTCCTAATCACAAGCTTGATTTAGTTCACGTAAGTATTTACATACTTCATTAAAATTTTTTAAATATTTAATAATAATAAAAATCAATAAATTTTCCAAAAATATAAAATGACAAATTTTTGAATTATTAAAAATTATTATTATTATTATTATTTAGGACGCTGAAGAAGCAGAAACCCGCATCCACGCAGCAATTGACTCTGGAGTAGTATATGACTACCACCACCCACCCCGAGCAGTAAACATTTACACCCCCGAAGGTCTGAACATCCTCGGAAACTTGGTTGAAGGAAATGCAGACTCTTTGAACCGAGAATTCTACGGCAGCTTGGACCACTTGAGCAGAATGATTCTTGGCTTTGGACCTAAACCAATTGACAAGAACCACCTGGTTCCCAGCACTCTCGAGTACTACACCACCAGTGTGAGAGACCCAGCATTCTTCCGTATTTACAAGAAGATCGTCGGCTACTATCTGAAGTACAAGGAACATCTCCCGCAGTACACTCACGAAGACTTGGCTTTCTCTGGAGTAAAAATTGACTCTGTCGCTGTAGACAAGCTCTTTACTTTCTTCGAGCCCTACGATGTTCTTGTTAGCAACGGTGTGCTAGTATCTTCACAAAAAGACGCAGAATCAACGATAATTAAGGTCCGCCAACAGCGTCTGAATCACAAACCCTTCACCTACCACATTACCGTCAGCAGCGACAAGAAGGTCAAGGCCACTGTTCGCGTCTTTTTAGGACCCAAGTTCGATCACCATGGCCATGAATTTGAATTCACTGACAACTGGGCCAACTTCATTGAATTGGACCAATGGATTGTTGACCGTAAGCTTTTTAATTTTTTTTTTGATGTTCAAAGAAAGTTAAATGTTTATAATAATAATAATAATAATAATAATAATTTTTTTTTTTTTTTTCATTTCAGTCAAGCCCGGTACCAACAAAATCGAGCGCAGCAGTCATGAATCAATCTACGTATATCCTGACGAAGCGAGTAGCTCAGAGTACTGGAAGCTCCTGACGAAAGCTATCGAAACCGACGAACCATTCACCTACAACATGCAGGTAGCTGGATTCCCCGACCGCCTGATCCTGCCCCGTGGAAAGAGAGAAGGTCTTCCACTTAAGTTGTTCGTCTTCGTCAGTGAGTTTGACGAGAGTCACAGCTTCAAATTTGACTCACCAGTCTGGGGCCAGACCGTATCCGACGCCAAGCCCTTGGGATATCCTCTGGACCGACCTGTCGTGCCCTACGCATTCACCGTGCCAAATGCTTACTTCAAGGATGTCGCTGTCTATCACAAGCACGTTGAAGAATTCAATCTTACCGTTTAATTTTGATTTATTGTATATGTTTTTTATATATAATTTTTTTGGATAATTTACTGTAGATTAAGATGATTTTTATTGTAGTGAATTTTCATTTTTAGTTTTATTATTTTGAAAATAGAAAATACATTTTATACACAAAATTTTATTTTATTGGTCTCAGGTTATTTTTTGATTAATTGATCAATAAAATATTATTAATTTGTTATTAGTTACTGGTAAAAATAATAATGTGGGTATTCATTTTACTTGGGATGACGATCTCCAGGTCGCACTCTGTCGATTTTTAAATTTCTTAAATATGGAAAATCCAACTACAGAGGTCACAGGTCAAAACTTTAAAAAAAGGAATTATATTGTTTTATTTTGATATTGATTGCGTATTCTTTAATCTAGAGGTAACAATTTTTGATAATTAGTTTGTTTTTCAAAAATTCTTATACGAATGGCTGTGTATTAGTACACAAGCAATTAACGTTCTTCAAAATAATTCTATAATTATAAAAATTATCGATTGGATGATTGATTGGTTGTCTTATATTTCCAGTTATTTTTAATCGTTAATTCTTCTATATTTTCGTAGTTTTTTGTGTTAAAAATGTAAGAATAAAACTGATTCTACACCAATGTTCAAAATTAAATAATTGGTCTGCGTTATTTGGTTAAACAACTTTAAGATCTAATTGTATCCAGTCACAGACATAATTAAAACAGACAACATTTAATTTTAACTGATGATTTACGACGAAATCAAAATTATCCAGAAATCCAGCTAATCTGGATAAAGTGTCTCTTGAATTCTTTAGAACAATTTCAGATGGCTAGTTGAAAAGCTGAGAAAATTTTCTAAAAGATGATACCTCGCACGACTCAATACCGCTCAGGTCAATTTTTTGATTAATCGATTAATAAAATATTAATCAATTAATTTGCTATTATTTAATGACTAAATATATTAATGTGGGTATTCATTTTACTTGGGATGACGATCCCCAGGTCGCACTCTTCGTCGATTTTTAAATTTCTCAAATATGGAAAATCCTACTACAGAGGTCAAAGGTCAAAACTTTAGAAAAAGGAATTATATTGTTTTATTTTGATACTGGTGATGTATTCTTTAATCTAGAGGTAGTAATTTTTGATAATTAGTTTGTTTTTCAGAAATTCTTCTACGAATGGTTGTGTATTAGTATAAAAGCAATTAACTTTCGACAAAATAAATCTACAATTATAAAAATTATCAAATTGGTTGGAATATACTTCCAGTTATTTTTAATCGCTGATTTGGTTGCTATCAGTCGCGGGAGCCAATCGCGATTCTTAGAACAAAGGAGCTCACCTGAGTAGGGGGAAAATTTAGAGCATACAAAAAGTCAGCCGTGACACCGCTTCATATTCAGTTTTTCCTCTACCCCTATAATTCAATAAATCGGAGCTTTGAGCAGTCTATTACTAACCAGTGTAACCAGGTATAGTTATATCAATTAATAAATATCAAGTTAACTAAATTTAGCTGTTGGTAATTTCTCATAAAACCCGCGATTTAATCATTAATTAAATTCATCGTGTATTTTCTTTTCTTTTCTTGTATAATAATTAGATATCTATAATCACGGTCAATTTCACTGAGATAGACCCATTCAGGCAGTCAAAAGGAGACATTCATTCACCTACGTTGTAGTTCGGCTATTGAAAGGTATAAAATTTTCCCTTTTATCTCTTTCTATTACCTGTAAGTTCCTATTTTAATCTTGTCCAGATCTTGAAGAGCTCGAAAAAGTATAAAAGTAGTATTTTTGAGCTCGTAGAGCTCAAAATTTCTGAATTGATCATTTCTTGAGCATTTTGAACTCATACATAGCAGCAAGTTCCAGGGATGATCTGTCGAGTCAACCGTTTTCCAGATTTTTTTAAATTAATTGCTAATTAATCTCCCCTAAAACTATTAATCTCATCACACAAATAAAATTCCGAGTAATTAAATAATTATTTCCATTAATTAAAAATTGCAAATGATAAAAATAATGAATGTTAGATTGCGACAAAAATATTTTTCTACAAACTAGTATCTACCCCTCCTGGAGATAATATTACACTGATCATTCCATTTCTGATAATGATACTGTAAATAAATGAAGACACAGTAAGCGTAAACATAAAAAAAAAACAAAATCTAAACGCGTGTAGGTGATAGACCCGTGACCCAAAATGTCTGAGGTTCATGATTGATGATTAGTTACTATCAGAATACTATAAAACCCGATGAGCCTAGTGGAGGATGAACACTTTTTTTCCGCCGCTACGCGACATAGTCGCTAAATATTAACTCTCGTATTTACGAATCTAGCAATTAAATGCTGAAAGAGGTGTTTTTGTCCGCCCTTGTGGTGGTATGCATCACCACTGCCAGCGGTTTTTACTACACGGAACAGACCGCAGACCAAGAATTTCTGGTTAAGCAGAAGAAAGTTTACAATTTGCTGTACCACACTTCCCAACCTAATGTCGTCATTAAAGACTTATTTAAAGAAGGATTAGACTACAGTATTGAAGCTAACATCGACTCCTACACCAATAAGGTACGTCTTGATCATCAACCACTTTTTCATTATTATCAATTCATCTATTGATTTCTTTACTTTAGGAAGCAGTAACTTCCTTTATCGAACAATACAAGTTCGGATTCCTGCCAAGAGGAACTTTGTTCTCTATTTACTACCCGAAGTTATTGTCAGAAACCAAAGCACTCTTCAAGCTTTTCTTCTACGCCAAAGACTTCGACACCTTCTACAAAACCGCTGCATGGGCGCGAGCTCACATCAACGAGGCGCAATTCATCTTCGCATTTTACCAAGCCGTTATCAGACGACCTGACACTGAATTCATCCAACTGCCGCCGCCATATGAAATCTATCCCTACGCTTTCTTCAACTCCGAAGTCATCGAAGCTGCCAAGAATGTGAAACTTCTCAGAAAAGGCGGTAAGATCAAATTAATTCATCATTGCATGCTTTAGGAATGATTGAAATAAAAATGAGAATCATTTCAGACTCTGCTGAAAACAGCTACTTCATAATCCACGCAAACTACTCGGGCTGGTACTTGAACCGGGACTACGATATCGAAATGAAATTGAAGTACTTCATCGAAGACGTAAGTCTTAACACTTACTACTTCTTCTTCCGTGAAAACAATCCATTCTGGCTGAGCTCTGATGAATTCGGCTTGGACAAACACTCCCGAGGAGAAGAGTACTTCTACGGACACAGGCAATTGTTCAATCGGTACAACTTGGAACGTTTGGCGAATGGACTTGAAAAAATTGAAGACTTTACTTGGGACAGCGAGTTCTATCCTGGATACTATCCAACGATGGTTTATCACACTGGGTTGCCGTTCCCCCAACGTCCTCAATGGAGCAAAGTTCCTCACTACAAGTACTCTTTCGTCCATGTAAGTACTTGGCTTATTTAATTGCTTCTAATTTAAACAGAAAATAATGAATTTTTTCCGTAGGATGTTCATGATGCAGAATCTCGCGTTTCCATGGCTGTAGACTCTGGATTTATTTTAAGCGCCGGCGGTAAGATGGTCAGCATTGAAACCCACGAGGGTCTTAACCTCCTGGGAAATCTTATTGAAGGAAACGAGGACTCGCTCAACAAGTACTTCTACCGTAGCATTGATACTTCTGCTAGAAGAATTCTAGGCTTCAATCTCGAGCCGAAAACACCATACCAAGTCATCCCCAGCGCTTTGGAATCCACTTTCGCATGTATGAGAGACCCAGCGTTCTACAGACTTTACAAGAGAATCGGGTACTACTACTACAGGTACAAAGAACTCTCCAAGCCATACCCCAAAGAGCAGGTAGTCTTCCCGGGTCTGAAGTTTGAGTCTTTGACCACGGACAAGTTGGTGACTTTCTTCGACAATTTCGACACGACGATCAGCAATGGCTTGCCGATCGCTGACCAAAAAGAAGCTGATTCGCTGTTCATAAAAGTACGCCAGCAACGTCTTAACCACAAGCCGTTCAACGTACACATGGTAATCAATTCTGACAAAGCTCAAAAAGTAGCAGTCCAGCTGTTCTTAGGACCAAAATACGATGGCCAGCACAATTTAGTTGATTTCTCCGAAAGCTACAAGTACTTCTACGAAATGGATTATTGGATTGTTGATGGTAAGTTTCAATTATTGCAAATTAGTTACCAGATTTATTTATTTAATATAATTTTATCTTTATTTTAGTAACTGCTGGAGAGAACAAACTTGAGCGCAGCAGCCACGACTTTTTCTACACAATGCCCGACAAGGAGCCGAGTGAAATTTTCTACAAGAGAGTAGAGAAAGCTATCGCAGGCACAGAGCAATTTACTTACAAGCAGAATGTCTATGGATTCCCAGAGCACCTTCTTCTGCCGAAAGGAAGCCGAGCTGGATCAACCTATCAATTATTCGCCTATGTCAGTCCAGTCACTGAACCAGTTGAGTACAAATCTCGCGTGTTTGGAAGCTACACTTTCGACCACAAAGCCATGGGCTACCCTCTCGATCGCCCTATCTACTATCCTCACTTCCAAGGACCGAATATGTTCTTTAAAGACGTCAACATTTATTTGGACCTTGACGTCGATCCCAATGCTACCGTTTAAGGTTAATTCAGAAGTTTTTTTGCTTTTATCTCTTTGGTATTTCAATCGGCAGGCATCTGATTGACCCCTAGATATGTAATTGAATTATTTTGTATGTTTTAAGCAAAATAAAGCACTGTCAAAATATATAAAACTACGTTTCATCATAAATTAATTAATATTAATCAAAATTTTCGTTCTAATTGATCAGACTCAGACAATTTTTCACATCCTGATGCTCAATCCGATATTCTTCAAGAAATTCTTTATTTTATATTTCAATATTTATATGTTTTCAACGAAGTAAAATTCTGTTAAATCAATTGAAACTTTGTATGACTAAATTATTGACTTAAATTGTAATTAATTACACTTCCAGCCGCTGGCATAGTTATTATGTCGTATTATGGTGGTTTATGATCGTATTTATGTCATTGTGTAACTGTATCGCCAGGTATAACAGTACCTCCATGATATAACGCATGACTACACCCACTATTGTATTAAATTCTTGAGATAACTTCCTTGCTGTAGTAATACAAGTACATCCTTAGACTCTTTACCTTGATTCATTGTTTGATCAAACAATAGACTCGTAATTTAACGAGTTCACTTATATATCTGAGCTGCTTATCGTTGATATGAGTATTGTAGTATTTATATCCGATAAATTACGTAATGAAGAAGCACAAGTTATTTAATATAATTAAATAGGCTGTTCAATTAAGCAAATCAACACGTCGTAAGTCGAATAAATGAATGTAAATGTTTAAAAAATGATTGATTTTACGGATGTTTCCGGAAGTGGATATCTTGTAGTCGGTCAAGGTCAAAGACAAACGTGTTTTACGATAATTATTAAGTCCCGAGCGGAGTTAAGTTGTGAGAATGTGGAACGTTAACCTGCGTAGAGGCTAGAGGGGATAGAAATACCGAAGAATCAGGTGGAGGTAAATGCCGTTTACATTGAAACTCGGGTTCAAGAACTTCAGTGTTGCTATGACCATCATATCTTCAACAATTGTCTACTTACGTTCATTCATTCAGTCTTATCGTACATAAACAATTATATTTATTTTTTCTTTTTTTTTTTTGTTGAACTCTTTTTAAGCTTATCATGGATTTTCGAACTTTTGTTGTAAGTAATTTCATTATTTTTATTAGCAATTTTTATGTTTGTTTTAAGAAAATTAATTTTTGATAGTTTTGGTGGGAGAAAAAATTTTATTGATGATTTTAATGTTTGAATTTATTTTTAAAGATCAAAATTTTGTAGAATTAATTTTTTTGATAAATTTATTGTTTTAAATTCTTAAAATTTTTTTTATAAATAAAAATTTTAATTATAATAATAATTACAAAAAAATGTTAAAAATTATTATAATAATGACAAGAATAATTATTATTCATAAAAAAAAAAAAACAATTTCTGGATTACATTTTATTAAAATTGACAAAAAAAATAATAATAATAAATGATTATAATGAATTAATCATCAGGTTAAATTGATAAAATTAATCATTTATAGCTTCCGTGTTAGTCGATATAGCGGTTTTGAAAGTATCATCTACTATTACTGTAACAGGAAATCTATGTAATGCGTTGAGGCAGTAACAGTTACTTTACTTGGGATTTTTCCAAACCATTTATAAACCAACTTATTATAGAAAATATAAAACCCTACATCATCATTATATTGTAATTAATTTGATATAAATAAAAAAAAAAAAAAATATAAATCTAACTACTATTATCTGCAAGTAGGTTAGAATAAACATCCTCAATCTTGATACTCGTTAAAGTATCCGGATCTATTATAAATTATAAACTATAAATTATAATTCTAAACAAATACTCTAAAAACTTTCCGAATAATTTTACCGAGTTGAACACTCTCTTTCCTTTGGAAAATTACAAATACTTGGCTTGAATTATAGCGACACGACGAGTTTAATTAATTTGACGCGACAGAAATTGAAACACTTTAGATCTGACGCACGTATCGCTGATGTAAGTACCGTTAAAAACCGAATACTAATGCGTAAGGTATGTCTTGTTTTGTAACGGAATTTAATAATCAAATGAAAATAAAACGCGCTTGTTACTTTTATTTACACTATTTAAATGTTTGGTTGTTTTTGATTGGCTAAGTGATAATTAAAATTCCAGATGATTCTTATGTGCTGCTCGACATTCGCAGAGCCGAGTAGAAGCAAATTAGGTTTGCATCTGAATGAGTCATCGTCTACACAAGAAAAAGAACCGCCTGAAGGTTTTTATGCTTTTGTTGAATCCCCGAACGCTGAACCGCCTAAAGTGAGACCGCCGCCTTATATTGACAGTGACAAAGAATGTTTTGGTAAGCTTTTGTTTATTTTATTAAGGTGAAGAATTTAGCTGGAGAATCAAGTCCTGCATACTAATTAAAATGATTTAAATCATGGGTTGGTTTTAGACACTGGAAAACAAGAACAAGGATTTGTTTCTATTCACAATGTTTGCGGGGATTTAAATAAAGGATATATTCCTAGAAATCCAATGAAGCAAAATGTTGCTGGATCTTCATATCCTTTGTAAGTTTTTTTTTATAAATTTTTTCTTTGAAAATTGTAAATTTTGAAATTTTAAATTAATTTCAATATTGTTTAAACATTATAAAATTTTTTAATTTATTTTTAATATTTCTTCGAAAATTTTTAATTAATTTTAACATCTAATAAAATTTTAATGATTCAAAAATTTAATTTTTAGATTAATTAAGAAAAATTTATTAAAAATGATTTTAATATTTTTCCAGTGAACTTACTAAGAATCAAATATTAAAATTCTTAAGTAAAACATTCTCAATTTTGAAAGCGTTTTAAAGGTTTTTTTTTAAACACTTTTTTTGAAAATTATGAATTTTTGAAATTTTAGATTAATTTCAATATTTTTAAAAAATTATAAAATTTCAAGTTTTATTTTTAATATTTTTTTGAAAATTTTAAATTGTTAAATTAATTTTAATGTCTAATGAAATTTTAATGATTTAAAAATTTTATTTTTGAATTTATCAAACAAAAAATTATTAAATAACTATTTTAATATTTTTCCAGTGAACTTATTAAGAATCAAACATTAAAATTTTTGAGTAAAACACTCCCAATTTTAAAAGCCGACGACTCACTGCCAGTAGTAACAAAAATCCAGCCATTTTCCCAAAACTCGTGAGTAATAATTTAAAATAATTAATTAATTGAATTCAAAAAAAGAAAAACTAAATAAATCATAAATTAAAAGAGTTGATACGGACGAAAAGCGCAGTAGAAGTAAGCGATCCGTGGAGTCACCAGCAAGTATAGACGCCGGTCGAAACGCTCGCAAATTTTGTGAAAACGGCGGTGGAGTGTGAGTATCATTATAACATTAATTCAAAAAATAAAAATAAAATTTTTCTTTTGTTTAAATCAAAAAAATTTATGAATAATTCTATATTTAGAATGTGCATGCTGTACAAGGCAATCCAAGGAGAGCCACTGGCGGTGTCCGCAGCAGAGCGACGTGATGAGCCTGTGTCATCTCCAGAGTATCGACAACGTACACCTCCGCAAGAGAAACCTGAGTACACTGGCCCGCCTACGCCCTGTCCAGCGAAAGTAGAATACGCGACGCCTGTTTTCGCCAAAAATTACCAGGGAATTTGGCGTTACGTTGTCCAGATTCCTTACGAAGGGTACTTCACCCAAACCATCGAGTTGACACGTTGCATGTACGCTAATTTATTTCTTCAATTATCAAGTTTGATGTTTATTTATTATCATGATCTTAAAGATTTAATTAACTTTCAGGCAGTCGCGGTGCCATTATTTAGACGGCGGATGCCTTTCTTCGCCAAGATGGACGAGTCTACTTGTTGCCGAAATTTATTATCCGGACACTGTTCTGCAAGAAAGTCAAAATGGCAAATTTCCAGGACCTCGCGAGCCAATAGCTGCTAATTCCCCGCCTCCGGTTCACGATTACCAAAACTTCCAGATGTACTTACAGAAAAGAGCTGGAGAAAATGAAGGACGCAGTTCTTCTGGCAATCAGCAGAACCATTGCGATGGTCATGATGATATGGGGTGCTTCCGGGTAATTATTTTCAATAAATAATAATAATTGAAATTTATTAATAAGAGTAATGTCAAATTACAAGGTTTTAAAATCAAATAATTAGAACTGCAAATTGAAAAATTATCAATCTTGAGCATAATAAATAATACTAATGATAATTATAATTGTATAAATATGAATTATTTATATAAATAACATTGAATGATTAATAATTTTATTTTAATAATTAGATTCGTCTATACTACGACTGGTTCTTGGTCCCTGGAAGCTGCAAATGCTGGCGGCCTGACTACTTCAACCGATACGTCCGTCGCACGAGTGTCAACACCGACTTATAAATCTCGGCTTTAAATAAATTTAAATAAAGATAACGCGCAAATATATTATATAGAGAATATAATGATAAATAATAATAATAATAATTATAAGTTATATGATATGGTAGGATTGATTTAATAATTGATACTGACTCAGTAAAAATGATACATTTTTGCTGTAAATTGATTCTCTTTGGTATCCGAACTACAGAGTTTTTATCCGATATCAAGAATTGACAGCTTCAATGACAAATAGTTCGAGTTATATTTAGTTATTATCGCTGATTTACGTTTTAAATTAAGTCAATTGTTGTGTTATGAGCGAGGAAAATTTTTTTTATATTTACTGATTTTATAACTCATACATATATTGTTTATATGTAATTACTAATTACAAATAGAACTGACTGATGGTTATGATTATAATGTGATTGTAACTACTTTTTGTACTTTTAATTATTTATTGTTTATTTAGTTAGTTGTTATTTATTTTAGTTTATCGAGGTGTAAGAGTTGATCAAATTGACGCAAAAAATTTAAAAGTTTCATTTAAGAGAATTTATTTTTTCTGCGTTGATCGTTTCATGTATAGAATTAAGTTTTTGTACGAAAATTTTTTATGTATTTATAATACTATTTTTTTATTCAATTATTTATTGATACAATAAATTATTTACGAATAAATTGATGAGTGTTTTCTCTTATTGACCTACTAGATAATTAATTTTTTTTATACAGAGAATTGATAAATTTTTTTTAGAAATTTTTGATTTTAATAATGATTTATTATAAAGGAAAATATTTTAAGGATAAATATTATGAAAAAAAAATTTTATTATTATTGAATATATATAATTTTATTGACTTTAAAAATTTTGAACCGTAAAAGCTTATCAAAAATAAAAAAAACAATAAATTATTTGTTTTATTGTTTCTAAAACCTCAAAACTCAAATATAAATTTTACACATCAATAAATTTCCCGAAGTTATTTCAACAACAAACCAAATGTTAACTATCACATTAAATATTCATAAAAATCAGGTCATTAAAAAGTTGTCAAAATATTTTTTAATGTCTTCTATAAATCGACTTGGAATTCCCCATACAATACATCCAGACTGAGACTAGTAACATTTATATACAAACCCACATATACATTTAATAAACAAGTTGTGATGATTTCACGCTGGTATGAATCATAAAAATAATAAAAATAAAAAATTGACCGGAATTAACCGGATTTTCTCTGGTGATTTGAAAGTGACTCCCGTCTTCTAAAAAATATCCATTTATCACATCTTTTTCCTCGTCTGGACCAATTAACGTGGCAGTCATCCCTACTATTAATTACCAGAAACAAAAAACATCAACACACGTTATAACTTTACAGCATGTCATGTGCTCAAACAATAAAAGTAAGATCTGGCTTATTATATCGGTATTTAAAAATATAATTCCGCATGTGATAAAATAAAACTAGCGATCTTGGAATAATAAATTTTAGGATAAGGTCGCTATTACATGACTCGCGAACAATTGACGTGAACATTTAAGACATACACACGAAAAAAAAAAAAAAAAAAAAATTAATTCATACCTATATGTGAACAAACTAAAAATAAGCGGTTTGAAACAAAAATGATAATTACGATAAAATACTGGTTGCGTAGC
Organism: Cotesia vestalis; assembly: GCA_000956155.1. NCBI lineage: Eukaryota > Metazoa > Arthropoda > Insecta > Hymenoptera > Braconidae > Cotesia > Cotesia vestalis. The sequence goes on from JZSA01000977.1 coordinate 113,990, forward strand.
AAATCCGGATAAAAAAAATATTTCCTCGTGACTGGTCGTTTCTCCCTTAGCCAGCAGTCATGTGACGATTTAATTAAAACTAGTTGACCTCACAACCAGCGACTCATATAATTTATATCTATATCTATATCTATAGATATTAGTACACGACTTGAGAACGTACACAACTTTTCTCGAACTCTCATCACGTGCTTTCAATCTTATAATATATTATGATACTGGCGATCGCGCAAATCATTTTATTCTTCAAGTACAAATTACCGATGTCAATAACCGCTTATTCAAACGGACTTTATTATTACTATTATTATTGCTATTACACGCTACTTTATTTTCTATTTATAATATTATACACAATATCCATTTTATGCAATACCCTGTTCATCAAGTGGGTTATTAATTAATTATCTATGTAAATAAATTTAATAAAAATGGGATCAATCGTTTATTAACATTTGATGCGATTACCTTAAACATCATTCAATAAATCTCATTTATTAGTGATACATATGTGCGTAAATGCATACTCTCAGTACACTAATCTCTTTATCGTCCGTAAATTAAAGGGAGATTTGATAAGATGTTTTTCAGAATAATAAATGCAAATCCACCTGAGTAATTATGATAACGATTGAAAAATTAAAATGTTTGATTCTCGTGACTGTCACGAGATCCTCAGTTGTTTATTTTTCGGCAAACAGAGTTATATTTATCAACAGATATCTTGCCTAATCTTCATTTCGTGAACAGTTAAATAAAATACATACTAGTATAAATGAATAATGTCTTTGATAATTTTTTAAGTATATTTGGTAACATAAGCACTGTCATTTTTCGGAAAAATGTTTTTGTTTAATCAGATTGTGTTTATAGATTATGTAAAATGTTTTTACTCCAATATTTCATTCTTTTATTGTTATCTAAAGATACTTTTAAATTTATTGTTGTCATTATTTTTTTTATTTTTTTTTTTATGTAATATTGACTCAATAGTTAACAATCACATGTCTGGTCATATTGACCAGATATTATTTTTATACTAATCATTGTTATTTTATTTGTTTATATTTGGATTTGTTTCAAACACGACAAACAGTAGTGATCTTTGGACAAATTGAAAAGATTATTTTTTATCTTATTTATTCTCTTTTTTATCGAAAAAAAAGTAACAGTAATTTGTAATACTAATTAATATTTAAAATTGAAAAAAAAATAATAATAATAATCTAATGACGCACAAAAAATTTAAAAACTTTAAATTCAATCAAACTTTCCTCTTTTCTAAGAATTGTATACGGACATACCGACATATTATTAACAATGATTTGAATCTACAATTTTTTGTTCCTACCCGTATTTATAATTCATAAAATAAGTGAAGAAAAAATAAAATAAAAATATAAATAGACAATACGGCTTATCGGTATCATCATGAAGCTCAGCTGTTAAGTTTTTATCTGGTAAATTAGCCAAGTAATAACGAACATACTACAAAGAATAATAGCCACAGAAACGATAATAATAATAACAATAAATAATAATTATCAATAATTAATATCACGAGGATCTGAGATTAAATAACTCGATGCGTAAAACCGTATAGTAATTAATTAAATAAAATAAAATTCAAATTTCCTATTCGCTTGTTCACCAGTTAAGTGACGTCTATCAACACCAAAAGCAAGTGGGGATGGGATTCACTGACACAAAAGGACAAGAGTGGGGTAAGTGTCTTATGATACAGGAAAACACAGCTGGAGAATCGTTCTAACCGTTTATATATAAGTAAGTAAGTCGGGCTATCTAAACGCAGTTCAAACTTTGTCAGGTAAAATTCTTCATTTTTAAAGCCCGACTATTTAATTGCAGCTCCCGATTTTTTAATTTCACTCACAATGTGCTTGAAGTCCACGTGTGCTAGATAAAAAACCGAGTGATTGATAATTTTAAGTAATTAACAATGGAATCGTTAACGAATAGTTTTTATTTTTTAAATATTATTTTTAACTCTCAGATGCGGTAATTATGAAGAAAAAATGTTAAGTTTATTTTCATGCTAAATAAAAACTTTTGTTAATAGTTAAAAAAGTTAAACATTGACGTTTTTGAGTGTCACTACTGGCTGCTGATTACAAAGGTAATTTTATATATCATTACTCACTGGTCGTTAATTAAATGACTATTGATTACAAACAATTGATTTATGCGGCAATACATTGACCATGTCACATTTTTTATCACTTATTAATTTTTATTGTCCGTCACTCGGTAAATTATTGTCAATTGTTAATTGTTTAATAATTTTATATTCATAGTCATTTTTATTTATTTAAGCTCATCAGAATTTGCACGGCTGAAAAGATCATGGCTGACGTATAATTTACTATTTCTCCTTGTGGTAAATCACTACTTCATTTTACAAAAGGTCAATATCACTTATAATTTTATTGTTCTAATTCAAAATTTTCTACTCAAAATATTTACTCTAAAATAAAAAGAAAAAAAATGAAATTTTATCAATCATTAATTACAAATTTTCGAAATAAATCCCGGTAACCGTGTTAAATATTGATCGACATAAAATTTGAAAGTTACGAAATGACCTGGTTATTACGTAAAAATAGTTGAAGACGTTATTATTTTTTATCTGCATTTCCTACACACGGACTCACGTAATCAGCTGCATACCGCACGTAAACTTGTAATTTAAAGTTAAAACTAGTGAATACACTGGTAAAAAAAAAAAGAAAAAAAAATAAATAAAATAACAATTAATTATTTATCTAATGATTTCCTTGGACTTGATGCAGACATGCATTAACTCTGGGTTCACAACCTACAATTGACCATTCACTTAACTATTCTTTATACTTAACTCAGTGTATCAGTTAATTTCTCTTTATGGCTCAAATCCAACTCTCTGGTCCTTATATGCCAACAGGTAATGATAATAATCATGATATGATAATCACAATCTTAATCATGATTATTAACCGTATAAATTTTTACGATTTAAATATTTATTCCTCACATACTTTGTTGCGAAAAAATTTCTTTATTAAATATCTACTCAAGAAAGTCACGAGTTTTTCGCACGTGCTCTATTGTGTTATCTTTTTGTTCATGAACTTTTTTCGTTATCAATCATTAAAAGTTAATTCTTTCCTTGTACTGATAAATTTTTACTTTCAACCGGTTAAACGGTTATCGATTTAATGCCACCGTTTCAAATTTTTATCTTTATTTATCAATGAAATTACTTATTGAGATTAGCAGATTAAAATTCGTGGCAAATATTTGAGATTCAGGTTTTAATTTTTAAGAATTATAATCAAAATTTTTATGATTTATACCATTTACTTGCTATTAATGTATTATTATTACTTTTTTTAAAATTTGATTTCAAAATTTCATTGTTATTATTAATCAAAAAAATTTATTGAAGTTAACACCGTCATCAATTCTTAAAGCTACATATCTTATTCCTTGTTCGACATTTGCAAAGCTAATAAAATAATTTACTATCAATAACTGGGAAATTTTATTACTTTTATACGTAAGCAAGGAAGTTTGTAATTATTTTCCTCTTCATTAACTCTCTAATTCAATTAAAAATTATCAACATTTATTTTTGAATTTTTGATGTTTCAATAATATTTTTTTTGAATTATAAACATATAAAAAAAAATAAAATAAAGACGATGACAATATGCTACGTTTTATTTATGATTTATTGCATCGATTAAGACAACTCGATCTCGATTGCTGTAAAAATGCGGTACCGTAAATAATGTTTAAACTATACAACAGATAACTGGTTGATCGTTTAATTGACCGAGTGACTCAACAATCTAGATACAAATTAATCTGGTGCAATATTTTTTGCAAAATTAATTTTTAAATTCTTTTTTAATGACTCCACGTGATAGTTTTTTTGTTTAAAATTTTTTATCGCCTGTAATTGAGTAAATAAAACGAAGGATTTTTTTTTTATTGAAATGTAACTGCTGGTGAAAAATGCGAGCGTAGTTTATGACAAAAAAGGATTGTTAAATTAAAAATATTTATTTACCAGAGTTTAAAACCTCTGTTATTATTATTAATGTTATTATCTTGAAGAATGAGGAAATGTGGTAATGTGTTGGATCGTCTTAAGTAATTACTCTCAAGGACGGGCGTATTGTCAGACCAGAACCAGACTATAAATTTGTAGCTCTTTAAAGCTGTAAATATATATCAATTGAGTGACAATTGTTAACAGTCCACGTTTCAAAAGTCAATATTGATAATAAATATTTTTACTACCGATCATTGGGAATGTAAACAACAATATATACGTGTATATCTGTATATATACATATACACTTAAATTCAACACGAGTTGTCAGCTCAATTATTTAAAGTATGTAATGCTTTATTTTTCAGCGATGCTTTAAATTAACGCATGTAAACAATTGGCTGAGAAGATAAACAAAACAAGTAGCAGGAATTGAGACAAGTTTTTTTATGTTGGACGAGTTATATTTAAATAAGTAATTTGTCAAGATGAGAAACGGAAAAAAAATGTACGAAATAAACGAGAAACCTTTGAACGGATACGTCAATCCGGTTATGAACAACTCTCAAGAAAATTTGGATATTAATAAACGTAACTCATATGAACTTCAGAATTCTGTTTGTGAACGACGAACTGATTTGCAGTCCTCATATGATTTAATTTGTGAGTTTTCATGATTTATATTTGCCTTTTTTTTTATTAATGCATTGTAAAATGTGGAACAAAATTTTATTGATAAAAAAAAAGATTTTTTATTTATTAAAACAACAATAACAAAATTACCGAGAAAATAAATAAAATTTAAAAAAATATTTGGAAAATTTTAGGAATTACTAATTCAAATTTGTTTCACATTTTACAATTTATATTAGAATACCTAGAACTTGATATTATGATTAATTGAATGCTGGTTAATTATTTTGCTTTCAATGAGGACATCCAAAAAGTAAGATATGTTAAAAAACTGTATTTTTGATTATTTCAAATCCAAAGATTAATTATCAAAGACAAGATAAATTGCTTTGTTTTTAATGACAATAATTAACGACTCATTATTCAAAAAATAAGATTTTTTAATAGATATCTGATAAAACAATACAGAATATTCATTAAATTTAAATATAAAACAAAAGATAATTAATGGAGTGGTCACATTAAAATAAAATCTGTTTGGCTTGAATGCATACATTTAAATAATCTGCCTTTTAAATCCGATAATTAAGATCTAAATAATAAGCTCAAACATAGATTGTAAATAACAAATAATCATCATATGATAATAAAAAATTAATTGTAGTTGTTATCAAAATTAGGATCCTTGGCCATTCAATGAAAAGATAAAATTGTAGTATTAAGAATAACGAGGCTAAATAAACAGTCTCATTAAAACTAAATTACATCGAATAAAACCTAAGTGGACGTAAACATAATCAAAAATACAGATCTGACATGATTTAGTTTATAAATAAATCAAAATTAATGTGTTGATTAAAATAATTATTTTTGTTATTAATGATGATTCAGTGATGGACGAGCCAGGAGATGATAGGACCAAACGAAAGGACAATGTATTAAAGTCTGTTTGCGAGTATACGGCGCGACGGGCTAAAAAGTTGTGTACCAAAAAAATGCTCTTTAGGCGGCTGCCTATTTTAGGTTGGTTGCCAAAGTACAATGGAGATGACGCGTTGGGTGATATTGTCGCTGGCATAACTGTCGGGTTGACGGTCATTCCACAGTCACTTGCATACTCCAATGTTGCTGGATTACCTCCCCAAGTAATTGTCCAAATTTTGATATACATTCATAAAAAAATTGACTTGATTTCAGATGATCTAATTACTAAAAATAATTTTCTTGCTTTAAAATTCTTGCTCTTGAATCAAATTAATTTTATTTTGTATCTAGTAAAAATTACACAAATACCAATTGTCAATTTACAAAATTTTTTCAGTATGGATTATACGGAAGTTTCCTGGGAGCATTTATTTATATATTTTTCGGATCTTGCAAAGAGGTACCGTTTGGACCCAGTGCGATAGTATCTTTGTTAACTTATCAAACCGTAGCCCATTTGAGCGCTCCTGTCGAGCACGCAATCCTTCTCTGCTGTCTCTGTGGAATTATACAGCTATTCATGGGAATTTTTGGCCTAGGTGAGTCATTCAAACCTTAATTTTCCATTACTCACTTCTAATCAATCCATTAATCTTATCTATTCAAACAAGCAACAAAGTATTCTTTGAAAAATCAATTATCTTTTCCAAATCAGGATTTCTTATCGACTTTGTGTCCGGGCCAGTGAGCTCTGGTTTCACATCAGCAGTCGCTTTGATAATTGTCACGTCTCAAATTAAAGACATCCTAGGAATCCCAGCAAAGGGAGCGACATTCGTCAGCCTTTGGAAAGGTATTGCTGAAGGGATTCATCAAACTTCTCAGTATGATGCTATTCTAGGAGTTTCTTGCATCATTGTCCTTCTTTTCTTACGGGTAACTATCTATTTTTTCAAAAAATCATTTCCAAAGCTTCTAATCAATTTTCTTCTCAATATTAGCATGTTGCAACAATCCAAATCGGTCCGGCTGACAAAAATTCGCAAACAACGAAGCATAAAGTGGTGAATAAACTTATTTGGCTGACAGGAACATCAAGAAATGCGATATTGGTGATTGTTTGTGGAATAATAGGCTACTACTTTGCCTCGCAGTCGCCTTTTAAATTAATAGGTACATAATGTTCACTTCTATCATGAACTAAACTCTTTGTTGCGTACGAAGAAATAATATGTGAAGTTATAGGTACACGTATATTTGATAACAACTAGCGTAAAGTTTTCTCACGTATTTTCTAGATATTAATTACGACACTTCTTTGTAAACCTCTAACAATTATCTTAAAAATTCTAGTATATGTTTAATTTTTGTTAATCTTTCTCAAGGACACTATTTACAACTTAGTTTTTTTCCATTTGAAATTTTTACTAAATTATAATCCCTTTATTTATGATACCTGCATCTGCACGACACTTGGACATCTGTACATGAGTCTTCAAGTATACGACTTCATCTACTTACTTGAAGCATTTTTTTTACTCCTACTTTAAGCGTTAAATTTCGTAGGTACTGACCAAAAAATAGTTAGCATAAAACGATAGTGCAACCTAATCAAAATATTATCAAATATACGTATATCTAACGTAAATTAATTACTAACCATAAAAAATTAATGCATCACTTATTAACCAATATTATATATATTAAATCTTAAACTCAGTATTTATCATTTGTGTAATTATCAGTGTGTTATAATAAAATAACGTAAAACTTTAACCTCAGATCATACATCCAATAAATCACCTGCTCTTAGTAATAAGCAAGGGTAGGATCACTACTAGTTTTCAACAAAATTGATTCATAGAGTGAACACTCTTGTTAGATGATGATTTTATAAACAATTTTTCATTTTTCTGCAGGAAGTTTGCCTGGAGGAATGCCGTCTGTTGAATTTCCGCCCTTTGGATTCACAAAAAACAACACGACAGTGTCATTTGTCGAAATGTGCACAAATTTGGGCAGCGGACTTATTGTTCTGCCGCTGATTTCTTTGATGGAAGTCGTCGCAGTCTGCAAAGCGTTCAGTAAGTTCATTAATCATCGGATGTAATCGTAATTATTGTTAGTGGGTTAATTAATAATTGACTTAATTATGCTTGTAAAATAATTTCTAGGTAATGGAAAATCTGTAGATGCTACACAAGAATTAATAGCCATTGGATTAGCAAATCTCGGGTGTTCATTCGTTCAGTCATTTCCTGGAACTGGTTCACTCAGCAGAAGTGCTGTTAATAACGCTTCTGGTGTTCGAACTCCACTCGGCGGACTTTACACTGGTGATTAATTAAATCCTTTCAACTGCATTAATTCATTCATTAAATAAATAGAATTTCTTCACTCTATTTATATATATTTTTTGCAGGAATACTAGTCGTGTTAGCGCTCCTTTTTCTCACACCTTACTTTTACTTCATACCAAAAGCATGTTTAGCGGCAATAATTATATCAGCGGTAATTTTTATGGTCGAAGTCAAGGTGATAAAGCCAATGTGGAGAACCAAGAGTAAGTACAGTTGCATACAAACAATCGTTTATCACTATCTTTTTTAATTGCTTTGTAGTTAATCGTTAAAAAATAACGGAAGTTTTACATAACAGCCGTAAAAAATTAGAGTCAAGATAAAATTAAGCGAAAATTGATAATTTACTGTTTAAAATTAAAACAAGTTTACCTTGAAATTAGCATATGTTACTTATGCATTTTTATTGAATATTGCAGACGTGTGATTAGACGGCCAAACAAAACCGATTCAAATTTCATCATACATGTGATAAAACTCAGAATAATTAATCATTTTAAATATTTTATTTTTTATAGAATCTGACTTAATACCAGGGATAGCAACTTTCATTGCATGCTTGGTATTGCAATTGGAGATAGGAATTCTCGTTGGAATCGGGTTGAATATACTCTTTATTCTTCATCACGCAGCAAGACCGAAAATCTCGCTGGAAAAACTTCGGGTAAATTTTTATTATTTAATAATTAACAATAATAAGAGTAATTATTATGAAATATTTATGATGACTGTTATCATAATTAGAATAGTTGACAATTATGTACAAACTTTAATATTCATATAAGCAATAAGAATATAATTACCAGCGAGTGATGTAATACCGAGCACACGAGTTTATTTTTTTTTTTTTTGCTTCGAGATTTATTTACAGTTTTTCATTTTATGTTTCAGCATATACGAGATTGCCGCTTTATGCACGATATTTACTTATTTAACTTGGTGTTATTTATTGCAGAGTTGCTGTGGCGTGGAGTATCTCATGTTGACGCCAGATCGTTGCCTGATATTCCCGTCAGTGGATTACGTGAGAAATCTCGTGACCAAGTACAGCCATTGTGCTGGTAATTCAATGACACCGGTAGTTATCGACTGCTCCCATATTTACGGGGCCGATTTCTCGGCCGCAAAAGTCGTTGAAAGCCTTTCGAGGGACTTTGCCGCACGCAAGCAGCCGCTGTTCTTCTATAACCTTAAGCCCTCTGTTTACGCAGTTTTCGAGGGCATCGAACCCACCGATTTTGTTGTTTACTACACTCAGGAAGCTCTTGACGATTTATTGAAGGCCCGGGGGTACTTTAAAGAAAAACCGAACTCTTCGGTACCGTAAATTTAAAGAATGTTAAGCATTGTATGTACGTATGGATGTATTTATTTTTTTTTTATTTTTAATTATTATTAATTCTTATATAAATAGAAAATAGGAAATTTATATTTTATAAGAAGCATTTATCCAATTATTTAAATTGGAAAATATTTTTATAGTGAAATCAGTATTCTGAATGGAAAGTAAAAGCCTCAATTATTGATATTGATATTTTATTTTGTTACTATTTAATTTTTTTATATTTTTAAAAAATTATGGTAATTTAAAGTTGGAATAACAAAAAATCTAAGAATTCATTAACAAAAAAAAATTCATTGTATTCTTAAAAATTATTATGGAAATTATAAATTCCAAAGTGATTACATAATGTCAATTATACCAATGTAGTCATTACAATACTTTGTATTTATTATTTATTGTTATGAATTAAAGATATTAACAATTTATTGAATTAATGACAACTGATAAATTTTATAATATTTATCGTTTAAAATTTTCTAGTCTTTAAATTGATTGAAATTGTTGACTAATAAGATCATTCCATTGTGTTTTAAGAAATTATAAAAATATAATTAAAGAATAAAAAATTTTTTTTTGTATCAATACTTCAGGCTTTTAATATAAAATTAAATAATTTATGCATTGAGTAATTATTAAAGTATTAATTTAATTGTACCAAAAAATTTTTGCTACTTAATTATCTTAATATTAAAACTTTGTAATTACTTAACTAATTAATTTAATTTTAATACGCTAGTACTCAATCAGTAATTAATGGTGTGGATTTTAATTATTTAATAATACACTTTATATAGATTGGAAGTACTGTGATGATTTTTTTTTACGTTGTAATGAAAAAAGATTATCTGTAAAAAGAATCAAGATAGACAACCGAGTTGTTGATAAGAATACAAACGTATATTTTTAGAATTCACTATATTGAGTGGATATAATATAGGTAAATAAGTTTAACAATTTTAGATCCTCGTACAAATATGTTTATTTATTTACTAATATATAGATATATAGATATATATACATAAATTCTCTTTTATAATTTAGCATTTACTTTACTTGTTATTGAGCAAAAACGTGCAGTTTAATGAAATAATTATTTTATCGTAAAATAAATAATTATGTCTATTCTAGCAGCTTTAATGTTTTTTAATACTCTTAATTTTAATAATAATAAAATTAATAATAATAATAATTGTAATTATTGAGTGAATGCACCGTTAATTCAAAGCAATTGACTTAGATCACAAGAATTGACATTATTTATTATATTTGAATTAACTGATAATAGATATGTTTAAATTAGTCTTTAAATTATTTTATGACCAACCAAAATCCATGCGAGTCAATTGATAAAAACGTTGGTTGAATGGTCGATAGAAATTTTTTAGCCGTTGAATTGCCATAGGATCGATGTACGGATGACTACGTCCTTTAGTTTTACCTAAAATGTAAATAGAAAATTAAAAATAAAATAAAATAATAAATGAAATGAAATAAAAAAATTGTAAATTGTTTTTATTAAAATAATAAAATTATAAATACTTATTAAAGAGGATTTATTATTATTTTTTAAGCCAATACCCGAACGAATTGGAGACTATTCAATTTTTATTTATTAATTATTTCACCACAATATTATCGGCACTCATAACATCTTCAGGTGAATATATAATAATTAAAAATTGAATAGTCTTCAATTAGATCGGGTGTTGGCTTTAAAAATAATAATAAATCTTCGTCAATAAATAAAATCACCGATATTAGTAATATCTCTAAAATATTATAAATATTAATAATAAAAATAATTACCAAGACAGTGAGGAATAGCTTTCTGTTCAGACTTCATTAAACATGGAAAACCTTTGGTGGCATTAAAATAAAAGTGCTTTTCCGATATTACACGCTTGAGTCCGAGAAAGTCCTGAACTCTTGTAATTTCAATGACCGGGTCAGCAATCAAACGCTCGCCAGACACAAATAGCAATTGAGACAATGGAAAGTACTGGAGCCACCGCTCCAAATACCGTGCATAAACTCCTATTCTCAAGGGTGCCCAGTTAGTGTCGACGATGTTTGACCCGTTTACGAAGGCACGTTCTTCAAACTTAGGCAATTCTGGACGTTTACTTTTAACTTGAGTGTAGTCTGACACAGCACGTGTCACTGGATCACGCACTACTACTATCAGCTTTGTACCTGGGTTCATATGCTGGACTCTTCTTGGTACTTCGGGGGTCACGAAGTATGACGGTGTTTTCTCCATCGTTAATTGGCCTTCTAGGGTTGGTGGCATGCGATGTCTGTTTTTTATTTTTTTACATTAGTATATATCTTTCAACTTTGTTTCTAATTAACTTGAATTCTCAAGATTCTTATGATTAAAATCACATTTAAAAAAAATTTAAACAAACATCTACTTGTTAATTTTTTCAAGATCGTAGAATATGATATTTTTTAAAATATTTGTTTTTATTAATTAAATTTTATATAAAAGTATAAACAAAAATAAAAATAAAAGCTTCAAAGTATTAAAAAAAATTAAAAACAAACATTTTAATCATTTTCCATTCCAATACGATGATTTTAATCAAAGCAGCTTATAGAATTCTCATGAAAAAAACTCAATCAATTTTTTTCACCAAGAAAAAAAAAGCTAAACCTCAATCCTACCCACGAAAAATAAAAATTACCTATACCAATGAAATCCTTTAGAATAGTGATGATCAAAAAAATGTATTTCAGAGCCAGCAGCTCGAATATCCGGATGAAGCCTCAAAAACTCCAAAAGCGCTCTAGTGCCGCCTTTTTTAACCCCAATTATCAGCGCACTGGGAAGCTGTCTGCTGGGTATTAGACCTTGCTGTCTCAGTATTTTGTACTTCGGCGATACATCCACGTTGTTGTCCTTCAAACTCGAGTTGTTGGCCAGCAACGAGACGACCTGGACTTTGGTAGTATTGGCTTGTAAGTGTAAAAAATTATCCAAGGGAATTTCTTCGACTTTGACTTCTCTGAGAGCAGACGCTCTTTCTATGTGAATATGCGTGGCTAGTCTTATTCTGTTGAAGACTATCCTGCGTGACAAACCGCCGAAGGCACAAAATGTATCATTGAAAATAATCCAGAGCAAGATCAGGACGAAACTTGCTATTAAAAGTGATTTCTTAGCCCATGGAGTTCTGCGTAGTTCCATCATTTCATCATACAAATATTTTAATTTTTTTTTCATTATTTAATTGCTGGAATTCTACTTGATGTTATATAAAGCTGACTGGCAACATTTTTTATCGGAAATTTAATTTATCACCAGTTTGTAATTTGTAATTTAATGTGACCGGCATTTAATGAATTATTTTTAAATTTTTTTACTCACAAGTGTGATTTGTAGAGACAAACACTTTTTGTACTATCAATAATTAGTATTAATAATACATAAAGATTGTATGAATAAATATAAGAGTTAAAGAATGTGTGAAAACAATTGTAAGATTTATTTCCATCCAAACGTCTAGATAACTAAATCGATAGTACCTTGGAGTCGAAAAATAATTAATCCTCTAATCCTACAGTTTATCACATCTGAGTAACTGTTGTTCTAATTATGATTATGATAATAAAAATAATAATGACAGAGATAAGAGTCAAGTAGTTCGGGTACTTGTTGAAAAATTAGATGAAAAATTAATAACCCGGCGAGCTTTAGTATCTAAACGACGTATCATTTTTGCGAAGCGGACGCTACTGAATTGATAAGAGCGAGTAGACCACGGGGATGAGAATTTGTTATATATCTGGAGATGCAGCACGCTTGCGCGAATTTTTCCAGGGGTGCATCGGAATTTGTTTTCTTAAACTGATTTTCATCAGCATTTCAGATTTTCAATGCAAGCTCATTATTTTTTAATAGTCTGTATTTAAAGCTATTCACAAGTTTACATTTGATACATTTTTTTTTGAGTAAATATTATTATAATTATAGTAATTGTAATTTTATGTACATTTTTAAAGTCTTATTTTTATAATATAATAAATATTATAAATTACTTTTTATTATATAATAATAATAATTTATGTATTATTATTAGGTTGCTAAGAATTGTTCGAACAATTCTATTTTTTTTAAATTATTCTAACGGAATGATTGATCATTTTTGTGCAAGTATTGGCGAGTAAAAAAAATTATCGTTATTATTTTGGTTTATATAACTTATAAAAAAAATTTTTTTTGTTTCAATTTATTTTCGTGTCTAGAAAATTAATATTTTGTTGACTTATTTTAATATTTAAATTTTTACTTTGCAATTTTTAAAGAATTTTTTTTTTGAATTGCTATTATAGAATTTTCAATAAAACTATCTACAAAAATTAATTAATTCGAATAATCTTTTCAAGAATAAAGAAAAATTTTTAGAATTTAGTGAAAAAATAAATTCACAAATTTTTAACTTAAATATTGTTTTTTTAAATAATTTATTTTTTTGTTTTTGATAATAAAAATTAATAAAAATATGAAAATAACTAATTTTATTTTTACTAATTTAATAAAATAAAAATTCCTAGTGAGTATAAAAAATAAAACGGCAGTAAAGAATGAAATAAGTATATATAATTAATGTCTGTTAATAATTATATCACATGAAAGACATTAGTGAGCTGGGTATTAATAAAACACCCTGATGATTATCAATAATCATGAATGTATACAAAAAATCAAAAGTATTAAATAAAAAATAACGATCTATGTCGAACTCAAGAGTAGGACAACGTAGAATAATATTTACAGTGACAGTGAATAAATTTTGTTGGTAGCAAACGACTGTTGATCAGGAGAAACATAAACATGGCGTTTGAAGGTTTGGATGATGAAGTAAAGGGTGGGTTTGAGCGATAAATACCGTGATAATTACAAGGTCGCTAGAATGCGAGTGAAACCGACGCAAGCAGCCAAAACAGTTTGTCCTATCCCCCAAAACAATGCGTACAAAGGTGGCATTTGGTAGCTGGATGCCCGATAAACAAACGCTATTGCCGCAGAGCTCAACACTCCGGACGTCAATGGCAACAGAAATCCCATTACCAGAATCAGGATTGGAAAGAATCTGCGTTTAAATCATCAGTACAAATATTTGGATTATTGTTTTATCTCAAATTACTGATACTGAGTTTTATTCACGTCGTCGTTACTCACTTTCCATATTTGTGTTTACGCAAAGTTGCAAAACAAATTGATGCGGCTATTGTGTGGACAAATATTGACGAAAATAGTGCCCATAAAAATATTTGGTACCACATTTCTGCAAAATGATTTTTTTTTAAATATTATTTGTTCCTTTTTTTTTCAATTACTGAACAAATATCGATTTGTGACTGTAATTATTCTCATTATAAAAAGTGGAATCATTTTTGGATAATAGTTGGGACATATTTTGGAGATCCGTTGATCACCGAGACGTAATAAATAAATAAATTAAATATTAAGTAATTTAATCATGCAAAAATTAGCAGATTCAATTGCAACTGACTTACCAATCTGCATTCTACTGCAAATCGTATCAAAAAACATTGAAGAAAAAAAATAAATTGTCTTTTTAATTCAATTGTTAATTGTTTAGTTTATAATTCACTTTTTTGCTCACTCACAAAACTCAACACACAAACTCAATATACCACTACTTTTTATTTATAAATATAATCGAGATTAATCATGATAATGCGTATCAGGAATTCAACTTCAATAGAAATAATTAGATAATTTTTATTATACTAGATAAAAAAATTTTAGGTGCATGAAAATGATGCTAAATCTTTTTTTTATTATTTAATTGTCAGATCTATTTTCACTACCTAATATTTTTCATGGCGAAAATAGAGTCTGATAATTTTTTCTGACTCAAATAATTAAATAATGGATTAAAAAAATTCATATGTGCAAAGTTTGGAAATACTACATATGAATATAAAAAAAAAATATATGTTCCATGATTGGTGATTTTTGTATGGATTTTGTAATAAATAAATTAAACGTCACAAAAAAAAATTCGTAGTTAAAATTTTTTTTCTAATAAAAATTCGATTCAATAAAAATGAAATTTAATGATCTCATAATAATAATAATAATAATAATAATAATAATAATAATAATAATAATAATAATAATAATAATAATAATAATAATAATAATAATAATAAAAACTAAAATTAGTCAACATCAAAAAATTTTTATTTTTTTTTTATTAATTGAATTAGCAAAAAAAAATATTTTTAAAAAATTTCACGTATAGTGTTTCAAATTTTTTACGTGCAGAATTTTTTTGTAAGAATTCTATTAATAAAAAAAATTCCAAAAACTTTAGATGTCGGCTAACCTAATTTTCATTATTTAATGTGCTCTATAATATAATTCTGCACCAATAATAAAATAATTAGGTACCTGTCACCCAAAATCATGATTAATCTGCAGGTATTAATTAATTTTTTGTCACTTCAAACCACAATACTGTTAACTAACACACACAGGGAAGCCATTTTGGGAAAATTTTGACTTAAAAATAAATCACTATTTACAAAAAAACATTTATCGTTGGTTATTTATTTATTTAATTAATTAACACGACCGTAAACATTAATTATTAACCCGCACTGTACGAAATCCGGAAGAAGTTTTGACATTCGGACTCAAAAACAACAGACTGAATGCTCTGTAAGCTTCGACAAATAACAATAGTAAAAAATCAACTGTCATTCTAAAGCTCCCTCTTGTCTATTTTGCAATCTAACAGAAACTTGATTGTGATTGGTTGAACAAATTTAAAATTAGCCAATTAAAATTCGCGATAGAAAGAAATTGATCTGATTGGATTATTTTTGAGAAATTCGAATTTTAGACCAATAGAAAATCGCGTTAGTAAAATAACCGTTGAGTGATAGTACGAGAGCCGGTTCGGGTCGCCGTCACAGTTCTACTTCGCGTATTCGCTCGTTGACACGTCTAGGGTTTAGTATTTTCTTTTGAAACTATTATCGCGAGTATTTTTCAACGAAATATGATTATTATTGCATCAGTGAGTAAATTAGAGTTTTTTAAGAAGAAAAAATGTGATTTAAATTATTTTTAACGGAAAATAAATTGAAATGAGATTGCAAATTCGAATTAACTCGCGTTCGGTGTATTTTATTTTAAATAAATAATGATGACGTAAATAATTGAATGACGTTGTGAAAATTTAATAACGAACAAGGTAAATATTGTTTTGTAATTAAATAATTGTTTTAGTTTAAAAAAATCTTTCGAGATATTTTTTTTTGTTGCTTAGTGGCAAATTTTTACAAAATGGCTGCCGTGACTTTGTTATAAATTTTTTGTTGTAAATAATTAAATATATGGCTATTTTAATGACATTTAAGTAAGTATACATCGATAATGTTTTGAAATGAGAAAATTAAAGAGAAAAAAAAAAGACAAGGAACTAAAATTTTTAAAATAACACGTGAATATTTCTTTTTAATAATTTTGACTGGACATCAAATCAGTTTATTTTGATTATAATTTATTTTTATGATCAAACTCTATAAAAATAATTAGTAATTGAGTTTTTAAGAATTAAATATTATAAATTGAATAAAATTTGTGGTTTATTAATTATAAAACGGATAAATAAAAAACAGAGAAAATTAATATCAAAATTAATATCAGAGAAAATAATGTCAATAAAATCATCAGATGTCATCTTTTTTTAATTTAACAATCTTTATAACAGTAAAAATAAAAATGGCATTGAAGTTGGCAGTCACTTGCTTATTTTTTAATTTTTTTTAACAAATAAATTTGTTAAAAAAAATTATTTTTAAAAAATTGCATTTTTTATTTTTTAAAATTTCTAAATGTCAATTTTTTTGCCATAATTTGTTGATTACAAAAATTATTAAAATTAATTTTCATAAAATAAAATCAAAGACATAAAATTGAAAATATGAGGATTCATGAAGAAAACAGTCTAAGAATGCAGGTTTCATGATTATAAAAAATAATTAAATTATAAGTAGCCAAATTAAAAGTCAACAATTTAAAGTTTTTTTTTTTTTCAATTAATAATAACTAAGCGTAATGTAATTTATTATTTTTAGGAATATCCAGACCAGCTCCAGCTGTCAACTTTCTATTTCATCAAATGGTGAGTCAGTTTCAATTGAATAAAATATAATTTCATTGATTTAGTATACATAATTATGAAAATTAAATTAGCCGACATCTAAAAATTTTTATAATTTCTTTTATTGAAAAAATAATTACAAAAAAATAAGAAAAAAATTTCCACTTGTAAAAAACTTGAAAAACTTCAAGTGATATCTTAAAAAAAAATTTTTTTTTGTTTCAATTAAATAAATAAAAAAAATTAGTAACGTCGGCTAACTTTAGTATTATTACATAATGGATAAATATTATTCAATTAATTGAATAATAAGCAAAATTCAATTATAAAAAGGATAATTATCAATTATCCAATAAATATTACTAAAAAAAAAAAAAAATGAAGTTGAGGAATAATTATAGTCACATCGATATTTGGTAAATTATTAAAATATAAAATACAAACCAGCAAATGAAGTAAGTGGTGTATAAAATACACTATTGGAATTATGATTTTTAGCGGTGCTTGTAATATGAGGCTCTGTACTGCTTAATTGTACATTCAACATTGCTGGTTGTCTGTAAATAATGGCTCATTGAGCCTATCGTAGGTGGATGTTTTATCCATCAAGTGGAATCATGGTCTCCTCTTGACACTTATCTAAAAAATAATTAGATAAATTCTGATTACTGATTCAATTTTTTTCATAATAAACAAAACTTCAATTACCAGTTAACATCACAAACAATAAGAAGCAAAGTGCGATGACTTATTGACGCACCACACACTGAATATCGCCATATCTAGAATATACCTGCTGATGTCAATTAGTTGCAGGATAATAAAATTTTATAATAATACAATTAATTCCATCAATAACTAAATTTTAATCAAAATAAATCAGTTACAATGTACGACGACCACAATGACAGAAAAATAATATTGTTGGTTAGTATCCGTCTCGGTAGATAGTCACAGACAAAGACAGTAGATGCGAAGACTATCGGCTTTCAATTCCAACTGTCAGATGGCACTGTATAAGCCTTTTAGAGCTGATGTGATTTTTGATATTTTTTAAAATATTTGTTTTTTAAAGTTTAGTTTTAAAATATTTAATAACATTTGCAAGATGATAAATTTTATATTAGTTTTTTCAATAATTTTGCTCATAGTTTTTATTAGGTCAAAATTACCGACAAATTTAAACTTACGTAATATGAGAAAAATTTAATGGAATTGTGTTATTTAATTTTTGTTTAAAACTTTTACATTAATAAACATAAAAAATAAAAATAAATTATTTCGTGTGTCGTAAAAAAAAATGGACCTTTGTTAAAACTCTCGATCTCAGTTATAAATTCTCAGGAGTCATTACCAATAAATGCGTTAGCTATTATCAATAATCATACAGATTTATTCAATGAAGAAAGTAAACTAATACTTTTTAATCTGCTTCATTGAATCGAAAATATAGATGAAATTTAATTAAATACGCAAATAATATATTTATTTTCGCTCGATTTGCGTGTTTAATATTGACGAATATATTGCAAAAAAATTATGAAAATTTTAATTTAATTTTTACAAAATCTCGACATTGTAAGATCTCAAAAAGTTACTCTGAATATTTTTACAATGAAGATAAAAATAGAATTTTTCGATCACGGCACGTTTTTGGGTCAGATCATGGTTCTTGTTCGTCAGATTGATCTCATAATAGAATCTCGGCGCGTTAGATAGGTCAGCTCCTTTAATCCTCCCGGAAAGTAGCCAACGTTTTAGCGATACCAATTTTCCGTATTAACAAATCCGATTTATCAAAATAGAAACTACCGACTGCACTCAGAACTTGTGAAGGGCCACGACAAGCACGAAAAATAATCAAAGTAATGCACGAAAGGAAAAAAAAAAAAACAATTTTAATCCTTACTCTGATAAAAACTTGAGTCATTACAAAAATGAAGAAAATTATATGCCGGTTCATCTAAGTCCGCGTCCGGTGTCGTGCAGATGAGACCGAGGAATGTAATCTCCAAAATGGATACTGCAATTTAAATGAACGAATAAAATTTTGGCGTTTATCCAATTATTTTATTACCGATGTTAGCTCTCATTATAAGAATTTACATAAAACTCTAGGTATTAATGACGCAGTACAAAAAATTAACCATAATAACAATAACAATTTTCAAGAAAAAGAAATTAAATAGGTCACCAAAAATTATTTCCTCAATTACTATTGAATCAATCATACATATCTCTCTTCCACAATTTTCGTACTTTCATGTCAAATAAAATCATACGCAAAAATTAACTCAATCAATAATTGATACTTGAGTAAACTGAAAAGAAGCTCAGCAAATATTGAAACCTTGAAAATAATTATAAATAAATTCATAAATAAAATTACACATTTTAAATCCAATTATCCTTCACTTATATAATATTTGTATATTTATATTAGGTCAATAATTCGATAAATTTCAATCTATCTAAAACATTCAAAATCACTTGATATTCATTGCCAAGAAGGTAAATATTCTCAACGAAGCGCGGCAAATTCTGCGTCTATCCCCACTCCTTCTGCGCTAGTCTAAAACAATAGAATGGAACAAGATATATATATAAATAGAACACACATATTCGTATAGATATATGACAGCAAAGTGACATAGATGCACTATACCCCGAACACCGAGAGAGAGAGTTAGCCACGCGAATACAATTGAATCACCAATCAAGAGCCCCTTCCCTCAGTTCATTGACTATTTTTCCAGGACTGCTAAGCATCAGCCTCCGAATAAGCGAAAGCTAGCCAAGTAAATAAATAAATAAACTGAAAAAAAAGTCATAATATAATAAAAATGGCTGACGAGGACGATTATAAATCGATAAATAAATAAAAGTATAGTTATGATCGTTATGGGGTCCGACATGTGGTTATAGATATCTCACATCATTAGCGTCTCAAGTCTGATATCAGGAACGGCTCGGAACATTAAGCTATAGTATAGTAAGGAGACGCCAGTGGCTTACTGTGCACATCATACATGGCTTTTAGAACAACTGTGGAGTACTAGCACTAATACTAATACTAATACAAATACCATATAGAGGGAAGTACAGCATTATACCCCGTAAAATAAAGAAATATCAGAGAGAGTGTAGAGAAGTACGAAACATCGGTGTGTTGAGCTTAAAGTGTAGAGAAGTCGCGGCCATGCGCAGTAGGGTTATATTGATCTCGCCATAGTAACGATTCCCTCTTCTCCTATCCGTTTGGTTGCACGATCTGCCAGTACAGCAAGGCAGAAACTATAGTGTAGTACGGGGTGTACCTTACACAACACGAACTATGTGTCCCACAGCGTTGATTCCCTCCCTTTTAGAGAAGACACATACACACACGGGGGTAACTTCTGGCTCTGTCTCTCTCTGGCTCACAGGTCTACCTGAAATAGTGCTCGGTGTACAGGGAAGCCAAGAGGAGTAGTAGAGAAATGGGGTTATATGTGGGACGTTCAACAGCGGGGGTTTCTGCCAAGCGCGAACTGCTGCGCTCTAAGGCTAAATGAATATCAGTCCACCGTTGAACGTCGACGGGTTTGTACACTTTATTCCCACCGTCGTCGAGTTAAGTCGTACAGTTTTTAGTAATAATAACCAAACTAAACCAAACCGAAATTCAAACTGTTGGCTCGAATGCGCCACTGTTGTATCTGATTTTTCGTATTAAAACTCGGGAAAATTGGACTAGACTCAGACTCAGATCTTGGATCTCTCATTCGGCAGCACTGTTTTTATGTAAATAAACCTACCTACCTACCTTTGTATCGATGATAACACCAGCAATTATAGCAATAAAGATAACTTGAATGTTCTTATTGTTCTGCTGAATCAACTGGCCAGCTGTCGAAGTTATTGATGGTGGTTTTTTGCATACGTCCGCGAATTACTGGTATTAAGTTGTGCCAGTAAATAGTGAGCTGTACCAGCAGTTGAGCTCGTCTCGAGGGCTGATAGATCGCAACCAGCTAATGGTTACTACCAGTTACTCGAGATTCAAGTGGAAGAGAAATTGAAGGCTAAAGAGTTAACTACTGAAGAGGGTGAGCGAGACAGAGGACGTATTCTCGAGAGGGAAGAATAGAGAATAAAGTGAAGAATAAAGAATAAAAAGCGGCGAGAGGTTGGTCAGATCTAGTGTGCCGCATGACCTGGATGCCAGTGCGTCAGTTATTGGCGTGATAATTTTTTCGGTACCATGTCATTGTCGAGGAACTACTATGTTCCAGTTAAACATGGATTGTCGCCGTAGCTGGGCTAAAGTTCAGCTGGAACAGGAGCTGGAATGCCGCGCCAATAAGCTAAGCTCACCCGGCAGTCGGATTAAGAACAAAAACAAAAACAAGATTAAAAATAAGACGCGGGCTCCAGCTGAAATTTAACCGTCGGGAGTGTTGTTGTTGTTGTTGTTGTTGTTGTTATTGTTCTTCGCGTATCATTGTTGTTAGTCACGTGTCTAGTCTGCGGTGGCATTAGTATCGAATCAGAGCCTTGGCTACGTGAAAATGTTTAACGTGTTTGTTAACGCTCATTCAACACTTTTACTCTTCTTAAATTTCTTCTTAAACTTCTTAAGCTACTACAACTTCTATTACAACAACTTGTTATCGCTTATTGCAACCTCATCTTCACTTAAATCACTTCTGTCCTCTGTAACTGTGTGTCGTGGTTTTGGCGTGTCTGGATCTGGATCATCGGTATCATCAATTAACGGTTGCCACTTAAACTCTCAGTTGTTGCCGTTGTCACTCAACCAGAGATTGTCACAAGCTCAAAACGAGGCTCTGTGTAACTCGTTCTAGGGAATCTTGTGTCTTACAAGGTGACCACGTGACAACCTCTGTTCATGCATCAAACGGGGCTGTTTTTTATCCCCGGGGACGAAATAATGACGAAACGTTACTGGACCCTTTTAGCGGTAATCGCTCTTACCGCAACGGGTAAGTTTCTTTTTTATCATTATCGCAATAATAGATGTGTATATAAAAAACTGCTTCAAAAAAAAAAAAAAAAATACTTACACATATTTTTTCATACAGAGACTATTTTTCATTGTCATTCGTTAAAGTCAACCTACTTGTATATCTTGTTTTTTGCAAACTTGTTACAATAAACCGATCTTTCAATCTCTATTATCATCTATCGTTTTTGCTGCGGGCTCTAGATTTACATGCTTAAGCTGTTTATAAGGATAACAAGTACACCGAACAATAACCTCGGATATTTATGCTTTATATTTAGATTTTTAAAACAGGTTTTTTGATAATAAATAAAATGAAATAAATGAAAATTGGGAAAGTTTTAATTAAATTAAAAAGTAAACCTCAAAAATATACAGACATGTTAAATGATAGTGCAGGTGAGCGTTATTTCAATAGTCGGTTATCACATTGAAAGTGACAGGGAGCATTCATTCATGAGTGTGGAGTATCAATCGTTAGATTGCTGACACGTTCATTGTTTTGTTTCTTTTTATATATCTATATATTTTTTTATCACATCCCAGAAGATTTATATTTATCGCGGGAAAAGACGGCGATTGCTTCTTCAAACTGATGATGGGTTGTAAATATTTTTATTTATGTTTTTACTCGGCTTAGTTTTGAAAAGTTGAGACTTGTGTCATTTGCACAGTGCTTGTGGGTTAATTAGCAATAATATTAGTATTTATTTATTTATTTATATTTATTATTTTTTCAGTGTGTACTATAGTGGTACACGGATACTATTGATTGACCCACTCGATGTTATTTTATTTCTTCGTGAGACACAGCGTTGCTGCTGATGTAAACAGAGCAATCTAGTGCTCTTTGGCTGTCACCTTTCTTTGTTCACCCTGCCGTATAAGCGCAGCCTTGTGTTCTAATTTGTTTAGAATAAAAAAAACGGATGGAAAATAAATAAATAAATAAATTTTTTAGAATTATTTTGTAGAAGATAATAAATATCTGTATTTGGCAGCTTTTGTTTTATTTAAATCCCCAGACTGTGAAAATAATGTGAATGATAAAAAATTCAAGTCAGATGAAGAAAAAAAAATGAGTAATTAAATAAGAGAAATTTTTAATGACAAAAAATGAATAACATAAAAAGGATAAACAAAAGCGAGAGTTTGTTTCTTTCATAATAACTTCTTTTATAATAAAATAAAATCTGAAATGGTAAATAGAAAATAGAGAATAAAGAATTTTTCATTTTTGAGTATCAATGTGTTCTATGACTGAGAAATTTTTATTAATTAAACTCGAGATTTCTTATTTAAACAAGTAGATTTGTAGTTATTCATTTAATTAGAGTTTGGTTAATTAATTAGACCAACATGTTTATTTTTAGTACTTAAGTTTAATTTTTAAAGTCGTCTAAAGATTTAAGTATTGTTTGATTATACACTGAGTTAAACTACTGCTTTCAGCGCCTATAATTTATTTAATGTCGATTTAATTTATTTTTAATCAGTTATCGATTTAAACTCTGTTTAAATCGACAGTTTACTAATTTATTAAATTGTTATCCGAGTCTGTTTAGTTTATTTTAATTGAGCTCATGTTTCTTTTTTCCGTTAATAAATTTCTCATACTAATTATTGAACTAGTTAAATTGTCAGTTTAAATTGTCTCATACGAGTTATTTTATTTATTTATGCTTTTGAAATGAATTATTACTTCATTTTATTTTACTGTATTTATTATATGATAAATCAACTATTTCTATTGATTTTTAATTTTTAAACATAATGCTCTGGGCGAAGATAAATCTGAGCAAGTAGATAAAAAAGATGTTACGCTGAAACAAGTAGTGTTATAACTAGCAGTGAAACTTGGTCTATAACAGACGGTAACTTCCGGCAGCGTCTGACCATCACAGCCCATCATCACTATCGGTCGGAGTTAGGTAAAGTTATATGCATGATCAGCGATAGTAAAGTTCAATATATATAGCTCGTATATCGTTATACATTATACATTACACAGCATCTGTTAAATATTATACATCTAATATATAATATCTAATATTCATCCTACTCCGCAATTAATAACATTCATGAATCTGTATAATTAAGAGGAAAAGGAAAATCTTGTTTCTGATTTACCAATGTGATAAAAATAGGTTTTTATAGTCAAATTTGAATTTAAAAAATTTTCAATAATCGATTCATCGCAAAAAAAAATATCAATTTACAAATTTTTCTTTGTTCAAATTTCAAACTTTCAGATATTATATATTAATTGCAGGTTACAAATAGTAAATAAATTACCTACTTAATTAAATAAAATCTTTATTATTATTTTACATTTATTACTTAACAGTCAATAGTGAACCGGATAGCTGACTGGCAACAATTAATGCCGAATCAAAGCATACGGAGGTTATTTATAGATGGAGAGATGAAAGATCGGTAATTTAATGGGTAAATGTAGTGTATCATATTCTCATTTGCGGGCGCGGATAGGTCAGTTGAAACTCTCCTATTATCACTGTTACTATCATCAGCTATTATGCACACGCGCATCTATTCACGTATGTCTATTTACTAATAAAAATAATAATAATAATAATGATTAATGAATAATGACTGTTGCTTCTGTTTATATTCTCTATGGGATGGTGTTCTCACCTGCACTTTGATCTATTAAATCCGGTCTTTAGATAATCCATCAACTCGCATTTGACTGTAAACACAACTGACCTATCCCCCGTTATTGAATATTCAATACCAGTCGGATTTATAAACTTACATTTTTATTATATTTAATAACACACTTGTTATGTTTTGTCTGTTCATTAATCCTCTATCACATCGGTACCAGTTATTTTATGCAATACTCAATACATATGACTATAAATCCAGGATTTAATTCAAATGTAATTCTTCTGCTCTTCAGAAAAAAAAAAATTGGTAATTGTTACAAAACATTTTACTATGACAGAAATTGAAATAATTATAACTAAAAATTTTAAGTGGTTTTTTTTCAAATTTTTTTTCTAGTGAGTTCTAAATTCGTATTTTTAAATATTTAAGCTTAAACTGGTCCATAAGTCACCAAATAAATGTCAAAAAAATAAAGGTTACTAAGTCACAATTATTATCAACGATAAATTACCATAAACACAATTGAAAAGTCACCAGAATTTTAAACTAAACTTAATAATTAATCTTCTTTAGTTCCAGAAAAATTAATGACATTTAATGGTTGAGCTTTTTAATAAGGATGAGCATCAAATATTCAAAATATCACTCATTAAAATAAAACCAGGTCTTACCGTCTGCATGAATAAAATATTTTTGACATTATCAATCGTTACTAAAGTTTAAAACAAAAATTAGCAGTGACAGAGGATTAATTTTTGAAAACAGAAACAAGATTGCATGCCTAGAAATTATGTGGTGATGTTTGTGTGTTTGCTAAATAAAAACCAATAAATAAAAATTAATTAATAAAAACAAACTCTAAAAAAAAACCTATTACGCAAACTTCTTATTTTAATTAATTAATTTTATTTATAAACTTTTATTTCGACTTAATCTTTCTCCGAGTTATTCTCTAGGAATACGAACAAAATAATAATAATCAATATTTGTGTGCGTGGGAGTATTTAAATGAACGTTTTTTTGTTTACTTTTTTTTAAACTAAGACGGAGTCAATGCAGCTCCCGTGTGTATGTATGAGTACTTATAATACATGCAATTATATATTTATTTATATATACATATATCTCATCGCTTTAAGTCTTAAATTATCGTAGGCGTCGGAGTGTGTACAAACTGAATGCCGTCTGTAACTATACGTTATACGTATATAACATAGTTTGGCGGAATATCCCTTGGGGAGTTCACCCCAAAGAGTGTGCTATCTCAAAGTCCTTTGGTCTTATTACAACTCAGTGACGTCTACAACTCTAGGGTGTAACTCATGGATAATGCACAACTTGCAGGTGTGTATTGTCAAGTATATATGACCCGAGGTGCTGAGAAAAAAATGAAAAGAAATAAAGAAATCAAGTTAAGAGTGTGCAAACGCGTGACGGGAACAAGGACAAACTCAACTTTTTTATGATAGATGTTATTGTTCCTCGGGCCTTTGTACACCATACCATAAAAAGTATGAGTATAACTTTGCCGCGGGCACGGTTTGCCTTAGTTTTCTTTATTTTATTTTTGTTAATATTAACTATTTTTGTCATATTTTGTTGTAAGTTTGGTTGGTTAAATTTTTTATGAGTCGTCGTTTGAACTAAACTAATTTATGGAATGGAAATTTGATTAATCTTTAGGGTTGTCCCGTTTTAAAATACTGTGAAATTTTTACTCCTGTTTTTTTCGGTATTGTTGAATTTTTCTAGTACTTGAAATTTTTTTATTTATCTACTTTTTGTGTATAAACAAAATTTTTTTTTTAAATTAAAAGTACAGACCTTTTTCTTATAATGAAAATTTGAAAAAATTCAAAAAATGTCAATTACTGTGTTTTGAAATAGGAGATTTAATGAAAATAATAAATCAATTGCAACATAATTTTTGGGATAAATATTATTTATAAAATTATAAGTAACACATCCGACAATCTTTAACCCTTTTTTTTAACAAATAAATTATGAAAAAAAAAATTCCGCTTGTAGAAATTTTAAAAAACATTTTTTCGAAAATGTTCAATGTTTACTCATTTTTTTAAAAGCCAAGAAATGATCAAGAGTTTGCTGATGTCAGAATCGTTAAAGCTAATTAAAAAAAAAAAAAAAAATAGAATACTTTAATGAACTAAGAGCAAACTAAGTAAAGATAAATTGAGATTTTTGAGATAAAACACACCACATGATGTTGATAGTTTAAGTTAGCACTTGGCGAGTACTTGGTATTGTCAACGAGTGTTTTGGTAGCGTTATATATCGACTACAGATTAACGATGTTTGTAACTATTTTACCGGGGATAGGGTACAGAAGTTGGGGACGGGTAGCTGGAGGGGCGAGGGTGAGACAAAACAGATGTACATAAGTTGGTGTGTGTATGTGCAGTTCACTTATAAATACACATACATATACCTTTCTGCCTTATGCAGTAGAGCAACATTATTGGTATATTGTATATTGTGTATATTGTATATTCTATATTGTATATTGTATACCTTAGACTCGAGAGTATGCGGAGCGCGTTCGTCGGCTTGAGACTTGCTATTCAGCCGATACGACGCCACACTGGAAATTTGTATTTCCGTATTACATCTATATAGGTAACGAATATCGGGTGCAGACGTTTGAATTTGGCCGTATGACAAAATTATAGTTGGTAAAGCCAAGAAATTCCTTCTGGTAATGGTAAATGATCGATAATGATCGGTATTGCTTGTCTAACTAGAATTCTATGGATTTTGGGTTAGCAATACAGACAAGAAATATGTCTCTGCTCCGAATTTTCTACATACTTCCCCTTCTGCATAATAACCATTTGTTTGTTATACATTCAATAATGCATATCGATTTTTCCTCTTCGATTGCATTACAGTCTTAAATTCAAGCGTTTCCAAATTTATCTTCCTGATTTACTGCGGAAAAAAAAATTCACAAGGACGATATTTTCGACTGTTACTTTCTAAATTATTTGTTATTGATGTCAAAAGCATAATTTTTGCTCCTATTAATGCTCCTGGCTGGCAAAAATATTACACCCGATCCGTGCCAAAGAACTGATGTTAGTGGGAAAACATTTATAAATTTCGTAATAGTCGACCGAAATTTTTCTGGAGCTTCTTGATGGAGAATTTAAAGATTTTGTCGCATAAAGAGTTTTATATTTTACAACTCAATTTTTATGACATTTTTCTTTTTTTCTGAGAAAGTTTGGCCTGACTTGAAAAGTAAATCAGAAATTTTTGGTCGAAGCTCAAAAACTGTGACCGTTAAGCTCGAAAATACTCTTTAATGTTTAAAACGTGAGCATTTACTTGAAAGATAGTGTTTTAAAAATTTTCCGATCTAGAAGTTTCCGAGCGTATTAAAAACTAATATCAAATTTATTCCCAAAAGTTTTGACACTTGCCAGAAGTTATAAAGTTGTAAAAAAAAAAAAATAAAACAAAGTTCAAATTTTTATGACAAAATTATATATTTTTAAGTAGACTTGTTTAAAACATAATTCTCACAATGTAAATCGGCGAGATAAAAATTATCAGTACAGTGGGTTGTTAAGAGGCCGGGAGAAGACAGCAGGAAGGAGTAATGTCTACCCGGGTGGAAACTAAGCCCTCATGAAAGTATTTACATACAATATATCTGTGTGAATATAGGTGCATTTGTGAAGATTATAATCAGTAATGGTGATGGTGATGGCGATGCAGAACCACTTTACAAACACTAATGTATAGCTTTTAGTGAAAATGAATACTGTAAATTAGGAACTAACTCTAGAAATTGAATTCTGCGGGTGAAAATCACTTTTATCAGTGGTATAGTGCCTCAGAAAATTTCTTATTGCTCCTAGGGGTGCACGGTTCAATGGAATATAAAGCCCGGCGTGCTGAATGTTTCCGATAATTTCATAGTAATGTGTCAGCAGGATTTAACTTGAAAAAGATCTCTCTAAGATATGCATCATTGAACATCTCTTAAACCTTATATCTTTTTCTCTCTCATTCTTGCACCCTCACATTTTATACTTTATTTAACGTCATCCCGACCTTTACTTTCCAACTGGTTATAAAAATTCATCATTTTTCATTCAACACCTTTTTTTGAATGACATAAACTAACCCACAAACAGCTGTACAATGCCTACGGAAACTTTCGTTAATTTCTCGCCACCTATCGGCAAATGTAAGAAACTCCCCGAAATAATTTTTTTCTATAAAAATTGATCATACATGCCTATGTTTAATTTTACGACTAAAATTAGTGCTAAAAATTTCTAACAGATAGCTTATGATCACTGAATTGTCTCCTAACCAGAGAGTTAATTTTGGCGTATGAATTTTTTAAGTAAAGACTATTTTTTTAAATCTCTCAAAGAGGTTATCTGAAATTGTTTTTAAATTAACCAATATCTAAACCCTGATCAGATCTAATATGGCCATATCAGAAAATCTCTTCACGGATTTCAAGCTCATATCAGTATGCACACATTCGTTATTCTCGAAAAGCTTCCGTTACGCCAAGTTATTTTCTCTTCAGTATAAAAATAATTTATATAAAAGTACGATACATTCGATATTCTGATTTTAAATAAAATATACACGGAAAGTATTTTTCTTGCCAAAAAGATTCCAGAGGAAGTCGTTCCCCGTCGGATGGCGCCATCTATTTGGGTTATGTTCTTTTTTTTTTTATTTTTAAAACAAACTGACCAGCTTTTTTCTATGAAAAATAGATAAACTTTTGTTTTGGCTTTCTTCTTATTCTTACTCTTATTATTCCTCTTCTTCTTCTTTATCCCGTCAACTTTTATTTTTAATTCAACGTCGCTTCATTGGACTTTACCGGTTTTTTTGTTCTCACAAAGGATAATCCGGTGTTGAATTTTATTAAAATTTATCCCGCAATCTCAACAGCCTTAATCTATTACCCGGCGTGTATCGTAAATAGTTAGGTTAAAATATGTCCGGGGTGTATGAAATATAAATACATATTATATATATTATAAATATCGATGCTGATATAAAGCAGAGAACAGGGAGTTTGGATAAATAGTGTATATCGTGTGTAAAATAATCTATAGTAATAGTAATAGTTATAGATAGGTTGCAGGTAGAGTATATACCGTTGAAAATATCTAAGCAATATCGATTTTTCTCGGTGTATGTGGTTTTCCCATTGACTAAAGACTACGAGTCGCGACAACGCTGCTTTATCAGTTGCGTTTTTCTTACAAAGACTGTATTACAATAGAGATATGAATTGTTCTTACAGAACAATGAGTTTCTAATTTTCCGGCCACATTGCACGATGGACCGTTGAAAAATAAAGAAATGGAGGAAAATATTAAAACAACAACAACTACAGTAGTAGAAGCAGTGGCGAAGTCGTGGTAATAGCCAAAAGATAACGAGTAGATACCCAGAGATAAAGACAAATAATGTTACCCATACCCCCGTTTAATTTATAAATGTATAACTCGAGTTAATTTGTGTCCGACTAGTAATGGAAGCGCTAAGATGTCCGGGTTATATTAATACTGTTAACTTCATAGTGAATAATAATGTAGCGAAAATAATATCAGGTTGGACAGCATCAGACAGTGGATGAACTGAGGGAATAAAAATGATAAATTGCCAACTTGAAATAACCCTTGAGAGTTGCTTAATTAAGACGGAAGATGAACATAACGATTTTGTATTTTAAATAAATTACATCTACGTGAAGGTAATTTTTCACGTTAGTAATTAAATGGATGGATAGAGCCAGTCCTTGACATTAAAGAATAAAAATAATATATTAATGTTGAACATCATCTAAGACGAAATAATATGAAGGAGTCTCGGAATCGTAAGCTCCTTTTGGGTGGTCAAATAAAATCCAGAAGTATGAGGCAGAGCTAAAAGCTAGCATTAAACATAAATATAAATGTTGGTATTTAATAGCTGACGAATGTCAAAGGGCATTGGCTCAAAGTTGTTGGTTGAGGTTCCGCGTCCCTGTTGCCGGACAGCTCTTGATGCTGACAGAGTTCTTGGGGTTGTTTTTTTAAAGCATCTTGGTAGATTGTAGACTGTATGCTGGCGATCGATCTCAATCTGGTCTATCCGTCCGTGTTACTGCCGATTACTTGAGACGTGCCAACAGCAACTAAAAAAATCGATCCTTTTTTACACTCATACTTTTTATCTCGCTTCCTCTCACCAAGAGAAACAGTGTGTTGCCCTGTCCCTCTGCCGCTGCTTCTACCTCTGGCTTTACTACTCACTGTTTTTCCTCTTTACTTCTTCCATTCCATTGCAACAGAACTAAACAGAAATGTTGAAATGTATCGTCACTAAGTCACTAGAAACTTCCGGTGCTCGACATCTCTAAATGTCAGGCAGAAGATTCTTTTCCATTTCTCTTTTTATTTCAACTCTCATTCCATCCTTATTCCCGGGTTTTAACTTTTTTTATTTCATTTTTGAGTCTTATCTCTTTCTCATCATCCAATTCAATTCTTTGTTTTTCACCTCCTTTTTTTATTCATTATTATTATTTTTACTTTTTTTAAATAAGAAATGTTTTGAGATCAGTACATGTGGAAATTTAATTTCAAAGTATTTTTTTATATCTATTTTAAAACTTTATTATATTGATAAAAAAATTTATCAATTGTTCATTTATAAATTCATTTAGTAGGAATCAATTTTTTCATCTGTTACACTGAAAAAAAAAAATTAATTTGATTCAATAGAAAAATTTTGCATAAATTTCTCAGTTCAAAAATTTTTCTACTGATCTTATAGAATTATCTATTAAAGTTATAAGGCTGTAAAAATTTTTATATTCGCTTTTTATTCAAGGGTCCAAACAAATATTTGTTAAGAGTTATATCCTATTAAATATCAACAGATCCTTCGCAAATCAGTGTCTTTAAATAGAAAATTTTTGAGACCATTTATCTATTCAAATAAATAGATAAAATTTTTATTCTATTTCTGCAAGCCTTTAACTCATAAGCATCAAAATAATGAATAAAAAAATATATTTAAATAACAAAAAGATCAGAAAGCAGCTACATATTTTATTCGATTGAATTTTCGGTAATACTTATTTAGTTTGGTCTCGAAACTCGTTTACTAAAAACATCTTTATCTTGACAAGCCTTAAAACCACCGAAAACGGGCTTATCGGGTCCTTATTGAAAATTTAATGTCCTTGCAGACAACCTGAAACATGTTATATTAATATCCATAAACTCAAAACCTCAAAACATCCATGTATGTATGTTATTTATTATTATTATCATCTCAGTGTATTATCCTTACCCTTATTCTGATCCTTACATAAGATCAAGTCTATTACTCTTTTTATCAATATGTCTGAAAGCACACGTATTTGCTCTTGTCAATAATAATGTACTCAGAAAAGATAAAAAAAAAGTATTTTATGCTGTCGAGTAACACAGACTTTGTCAAACAAGTATAAAAGTTTGTTGTTGCTGTTCAAAGTATGAAGCTTCAATCTTCATATATTGACGTACCAGTGGCATATATATATCAACAGTTAAGACAACTTTATGTAGATTCATGTAGGTATTTGTCATATGTTATTGATGTAAACTATGATATACATATATAAATTGTTATTAAAAAGTTTTATTCACTTCTCTTCATTTGCTTAAGGCAATCTAACTTTCTGTTTATTGTACAATTTATATACATAGTTTTCAACAGTAATGACATTTCG
Source organism: Cotesia vestalis (assembly GCA_000956155.1). Lineage (NCBI taxonomy): Eukaryota > Metazoa > Arthropoda > Insecta > Hymenoptera > Braconidae > Cotesia > Cotesia vestalis. The sequence goes on from JZSA01000977.1 coordinate 146,857, forward strand.
TCCCTTCAGGGACCCAAGAACTTGGCTAAAGTCTTCCCTTAAATTTACTCCTTACTCCTTATACGTCCATGTTTATAATGTTACTTTTTATTTTTATTTTTATTTATTTACTTATTTTTAAAATAAAAAAGGTCATTTACGTCTTAGCTTATTTACAGCGCCCTGGGCGGACAATTAAAAAATCGGCATTAACATATTTACTCACTATGACTGGAAGTCTATATTTAATTAAATCCATTTGGTACTTTAATTTACATTATGAATTATGAGCTTTTTTCCAGCAAAAACCAGTTCCGCATTATACTCAAATGTTTCACCTCTACTCTCTATTTAGCTCTCTGTGTCCCTGTTCTACGGTATGTACTTATTCCGTGGGAAAAATTTTCCGAGCGCAATATTTCTATACATATCTGTATTTGAGAGTGCGTGATAAAATATAGAGAATGAAAAAGCGAGAAACGAAGGAGAAAAGTGAAAAATGAATGAACAAACTTTTTTTTTACCTTTGAAAAGTGAGTTTTTGATCGATTGAATTTATTACTATCTCAAAGAAGTGGAAATAATTTTAAAAAGTAGTTGAAATATAGAATTTATTTTTCCTTTTTTATTCTTTTAACTTCAAAGCTTTCCGTACTTTATCTAATATTCAACACTTTAATTTCTGTTTGTCGATTTATTTTATTCTCACTCTTATCACGCTCTAAAATTCTTTTAAGCGCTATCAAATCCTCAATCAAAACTAAATTCCAATCAATTCAAGAGATCTTTATGATTTATTCTTCTTCTTTTTTCCAATTATTTTTACTAAAAATTACTCCTCATTTCTCACTTAAGAGGTTATATCCACTTAGAAGGCCAGAAAAAATGATTTCTCATAAGCTTTTTTGATGTTTAACATGAAAAAATTGACTACTTTTTTTTTTTTTTAATTAGTCTACTATTATCAGTATTTTTTATTAAATGAACACATTAAAATTTTTTCTCAACCTTTAAAATTTCATAACTTCTTATATTGACTCATCAGATTACTAAAAACGGGATATATTTTTGTAGTAAATTGAATGCTTTATAAAAAAATTTCCCAGTAATGGTTTGATAAATATGCTTCTTAAAAAAATGATCAGCATTTACAAGTCAATGGCATTAATAATAAAAAAAAAATCTTAAACTCTAATTGCAAATTCCTGTAATGGGAAACATTACCCTGATTGATTGACCCGTTACATTTTATAATTATCTTAACTCCATCTATATATAGACCGTCTAAATGTATATCCCAGTATATTAATTTCACGAAACATTAGCTAAATTGTTACACTACTGACAAGCCTTTAATTGATTTATTTAATCAATCACCAAATCTACACCGCAGTATTAGTTCCTCTCCTGCTCCGTATTTCTACTCATACTCGTACTGGCTCTCGTAATTCATTAACGTTAATTGTGACACATGATTATTTTTCCGTTCCTCAGATTTTCTTGTAAATAATTGTAACGAATGAAAAAAAAACTTACACTAATTTCCACATGTGCGTGCCCGCATCATCAATCACTCAGATTTGTAATCGTGAAAATTGGGCACGCCATTACATACTTTTCTTAGATTCTTCTTTGATATGCATTATATATCGCATATTATAGATCCATTCGATCTCTATTTCTTCTGGTATACTACTATACTGTGCTGTATCAGGCATCCATCTACACCTCTACAGTCGAACAAAGACTTTGAGTAATCGGTATTTCGCAGTTGATATCAGTATCATACTCGAATCCTATTTCTTACGGCATGCATAATAAATTTCTGTACGTGTTCGAGTTTCAAAATAACATGAAGAAAATGGTAATGCATTTTTTCCGTCCACACATCCATACATCCATACACGTGAATTTTGCTTTATTATATATACTCATATGTGTATACGTATATATATATATATATATATATATATATATATATATATATATATATCCGGCATTTTCACCTTTGAGAATTCCTCCAAGGCATTGTTTCATGATACGTCTAGTATATTTTCTTTCTGTCCGCGACAAGAAGCGATACTTCAGCTTATATACTGCTATAAAAGACACTAAGAACCCTCAGCTCCCTATAGCATTAGCAGTGGATTCCAGGATTTAAAGATAAAGATAAAACCCCTTTTTTCTGCGGCACACTTTTCTGAGGACGAAAATTTAAAGTCTAGTGTGTGGTAAAGTTTACACAAAATTCTCAGGATTTTATACCACGAACTCTCAAGGAGGAGAGAATTTTTAAAATAATTCTTAACATACTTGAGCCTTTCACTCATTCTCTGTTTACGAGTAAGTCTTAGACTCTCAAGTAAAGTTTTTTTGATGTTCAACTGTCGGATAAAGAGTCGAGGCAAAAATTTATAACATAATATCAAGTTGAGAAGGGTATTGGCTTACAATGAAGACAAGTCTCAAGTCTCGAGGTAGAAAGGAATTTTTATCAACAGAATTATTACACACTTGGAATTTTTAAAAAATTAATTTTTTTAAATTTTATTTTCAAAATTATACTTTGATAAAAAAATGAACTTAATTCATAAATTTTTTTGGAAAAATATGAAATTAATAAATTCAATGATTGGATGGTGTCCTATTATTAGAACTCGATATTATATATAGAGTGAAACAAAGTAAAAGTCCTCCTGAAGCATAACTATTTTATTTTGCAACCGACGTACTTTTATACACAGGTACATTTATTGAATTTTTATTTTGTTGAGAATATAAAGTACGCAGTGTGTTTTGGACAGCCTGACAAAAAAGCTATCTTGAACAATTCTTAGAGGCAGCCTTTGCTCCACTCCTTGGCCGTGGATATAGAGCTAGTTCGAATACAGAGAGAGTAGGAGCAAAGAGGAGAGAGGTGGAGGGTATTTGAGGGTAGTAGAGCTACCGAAAGCCAAAGTAATGCAAAGTGAACAGAAGTGAGCACATAGAACGGACAAGACGTGTAGTGAAGATTTGCATGAAATCGAGTGATTCCATGTGTGTGTACCGCTCACATGAGTAAGACGTTTCAGACGTTTTCTCGATTAATTTCGTCCTTTATAGAAAATTTATTCCCTTTAGCTCGGCTGACTTTCTTTTTTTTTACCTCATTATTGTTATTGTTGTTATCTTATTCCTTCTGCGAAAAATGCCTTAGGCTTAAAACGGGTAGGACAAGGGTATAAGAGAGTCAATGTCTGCGAAAACAATTCGCCTATCGTACGCGTTTATTGTATACGCAGGAATGAAGAGAAAAAATAATGAAAAGGTATTTTCCCGAGAGACAACATTCATTTCATTCGTATGTGTTTATATATACTTTTGTATACTTTTTCTTCTTTTATTTCGATATATCGTGTGTAATAATAATTATTGTTTACTTATGGATTTTTTTTTATGCTATGCGAAGTTTTCATGTGGAAAATCGATCAGTTTTAATGGCTGGAATTAATACCTGTATTAGGTAAACTAGTTTATTTTTTTAATTTTTAACTTGTTTAATTTTTACTAGTGCATATAATTAATTAGGTTGAAAATTAAATATTGAGTTTTTTCTTAATGATAAAAAATAATTACTCTTTGGTCTTGAGTCAAAAATTGAAAGAAAATAATGTGAAAAATTTTTAAAAATAAAAAAAAATCAGTTTTCACTAAAAAATGTTCTATAAAAAATGAGAATTTTAAAAAATAAAAAAGTTTTTTAAAAATTGACATACATATCAAAAAATTGATACATGTGTTACAGAATAATTAAAAGAAAATGTTAATTTTTCGATTTTTTGCTAAAAAATGAAATGCCCGCGAAAGTAAACAATTGCCAAAAATTCAACTGTTAAAAACCCCAAGCAATTAAATAGAATTGTATTTTTATGTTTGATATTCAAATGAATTTTTTCAGTGAACAAATATGCTCCATTTTTAACCATTTAATTGAATTCGTAACATTTTCGGGTGACAACCGTGGTTAAAATTATTTTTAATATTTAATCTAGTAAAGGGGAGCAACGATAGCCAAGCTCGATACAACCAATTGTATATTCTGGGGAATTGTGAATTGTAAAGTATCGATCACAATTAGATTATACAATATATATACTTCGGTTAAGATTGAATTTTATTCGTGAAATGTAATTAAAAGTTTTAGATATAATGGAATTGAATGATTTATTGAGCTCTATAAATCTCTTATATTTATATTTTATGCTTTTCATGAAAATTTTTCGTGTTTTACGACGCGATAGACCGAAATATTATTTTCGAAACTCTGCAAAGAACTTTGAAATTTCTTCTTCCCCGCCCTCTAATTCTCGAGGATCTCCTGAGATTTATGGGCTTTAAATATAAGAATTGAAAATTTATTGTTAATAAACAAGAGTCGAATTTTCTAAAAAATTAAATCATAATAAATAATATTGATTCCAATAGATGAAAAAAGTGGCACTAAAAACAGCAGACAGCCGGCAATTTTCGCGTTTATTGAAAGAATTTAAATATTGCATGAATTTGCTTTAATTTTTCCTCGATACATATTGAATTTTTTTCATAAAATAAAAAGTTTTCACGGGTATCTTTCATACTTAAAAAAAAATGATTATTTTCATTTAAAAATTGAAAATTTTTTCTTAATTTCCAATAAAATTATTTAACCCAAATGGTTGGCCCGAAAATGTCACCTCAAAAAAAAAAAGAGACTTACTAAATAACTCCTTATAAGCCGTGACAATAAATAAAATACTATTTGAATAGAAAACGTATTCATACATCTGGCATAAGTGAGCGAAAAGTAAAGACACGTAGGAAATAAATCCTCCCAGTGAATTTATATTCACCCTGAGTATAAAGCTTTCAGTCAAGTTGTTAGCTGCCAAAAACTATTACAGCTAAATTTTATTTATCATCTTATCGGATAGAGCTGATGCTAAGGCTAAGACTAAGCCGACCCTATTTACAATTTTTAATTTATAATTCAGCTTTTCCACCCTTTATCTTTTTCTCTCTTTCTCTCCTTCTTATTCTCAGCGATAAATAATTATTTTCGACTTTTATATCCTCCATTCTGTCCGTAGATTGTGTTGCATGTCTCAAGTTCACGAGCCTGACATATTTGAGCGTACTCCGTCTCATCGATCGTTAACCGGGACGTCGAGTTAATACATACGGAAATATACCTATACAGAAAAAGAGTAATGAGTGTAAAAGACGGTACTATACGTCGTTGGGCTTCTTATTCAGGCATGTAGACTAAAAAAGTCTTTAGAGCTTTTTCACTAGTGATACACATGAGACTTGCGCGCAATTCACCCGTTTATCAGCGGAAAAAATTTAAAAGTACTTTTTTAGATTTTTTACCCAGTCTACTCAACTTAAAGTCAGCTGTAAAACATTATATATACATATGTATGTATGAAATACTTTCATTTACGGATGTTGAATCACTTGAGAGTACATACATAGGTATTTTAAATCCTCACTCGTTTGTTATTTCTCGTATTCATGATTTTATGCTTTTGACACGGCAAAGACAAATTTTTGGTATGCTTTTCGTACTTTCACTTTCAATAGGATAAACTTTTAAAGTTGTTGCTAAATTGTATGGAAATAAAAACACCAAACATGTGATGCAAGTTTTTGTTAGGTGAATATATATCTTTATATTAAATTGTTCTGTCCAAGTCTTAAGAATAAAAACAAACTTTTGAGTCGTGTAATTGGTAATATAATAATCCGAGTATAGAGTTTTTAGAATAAAATGAATTTTTATTCAATTGTAACCAGTTTTTCATTAAGATTATTAAAAAATACTTCTCATATTTTATTTTTAATTAATTTATTTGTTGGATCAAACCAAAGAAAAATTTTATATTCATTTTTAAACGACTAACAACAATTTTTTTATTATTGGTCATCAAAAAAGTAAAGAATTCGATGAAATTAAATTAATTAAAAATCGTCCACCACGAAAATTTTTGACAGTGTAAAATGTATCATCTATGATATACGATGTATGATATGATATGATAAGGATCTATTGAAAGAAGGGTGTGGGCGAATATGAATATTCAGTAAAGTAAACGAAAAAATTCATTTCTTGGGCTTCGTAAAAAATGATAAAATGTAAATGTGGATTTACTGAAATAATGGTCACTGAAATTGGCCATCCTTCACGAGAGAAGTACCGCTACCTCGTAAGGTCCCTTGGGGTGAAGTGAATCTTTATTCTAGCGTGGGTCTAGCTCTCTGGCAATCTCACCCTTTCACCTTTTATTCAGAACCGGGAACCAACCGGAGTAAGGAGTGGAGTGTAGCATAGCATAAGGGACCGACGTTTTTCTCTCTTAACTTGAGAAGTGAGGCCAACAGTTATGTTACAGTTCCAGTTCCAGTTTCAGCTCCTGGTCATTTTAAAATATTTATGGTCAATAGAGTTTGGGTCACGCGTGATGTGTTTACTTTTGTATAAACCAGGGAATATATTCCACGTACATTAAATTAAACCAGGGAGTTTTATTTTATTAATTTATCACTGTAAAAGTTACCATTAAATTATGTTGCAATGAAATTAATTTTATAAACTGATGAATTATTGAAATTATAGGTTGGTGTGTTGCTATCGATAATTGAAATCGGTTTACATTTTGTTTTTTTATTTATGGATTAATACTGTCCGTAATACTCTTATCTACGTTAATTTTATCTATTTATTCAGATTAATATTTTTTGTGTTTAAATTATTTGGGGCGTTCCGTGCCAAATTGAACACTTTCGAACCCGATCCATTTTAATTCGACTAAAAAATTTTTTTATCTTATAAACATATAAATATTTCTTTTAATTATCATTATTTATTTGCTTGAATAAAAAATTTACATATTTTAAACTTTAAAAAAATTAAGCAGAATAATTTTACAAATAATAAAATTCTTAATGCATTTTTATTCAAATTTTAACGAGTGAAAAATAAATGACTATTCGCTGAATGTAACATGATATTAATGCATCGCCTCGCGCATGCGCAGACTCTGCTCTGTAATTAGGACGAAAGTATGTCTATAATTTGGACAATGAGCCGTATCAATAGTATGCAGTAGGGACGTCAATAAATTTATGATTTGAACTATTCGAAATATCGATCGGATTCTTTATTACCTCGAAAACTGAAATGTAAAAAAAAATAATGGTTACGGTTATGATTATGACTTTTGTTTTGTATTTTAAAAAGTCCATTTAGCGTCAGGTTTCGCGTTCCGCGTTTTGCGCTAGTCATCTTCGAAAAAGAATTTAAAAATATTTTATAATTATTTCGCAAATGAACTCGGGTATAAATAAAGGTGAAAAGTAGATATGAATTTGTGCTGAAAAGTGTCAAATTAATTTTGAATATTTCAAACCATTTCACCGCTAAATTAATTATTAATTACTTCCGTGATTAATTAATCATTTATTGGATACATAAAAAATGTATCTTCTTCCCACATATATACGTAGATAGTGATAAATGCAGACAATGGAATACATTTAAAGCGATGAGATATTTTAAATAAATTTAATTAAATGGAATGAATGCTCTGATATGAAAGTGATATTTTCGGTGTAATTTAATCTATATATAATTTATAAGAATCATTGAAGAAATAAGTTCTAATGAATTATTGAACATATATTTAGTGGTCCTTATTTTAAGTACTTTCATTGATAAAAAATACTCCAGTTTAGAGATTAACAAATTTTTTCCTTTAATTCGTTCTACTAATTACTAAAAAAAATACAACCATCAATAACTTACCTTTCAAATAGTTTTTTAGCTTCAAAATAATAATTATACATTTTATTCTTTTTTTAAATTTAAAGGAGAAAATATAAATCAATGATTATTTTAAATGCAAGATTTTGATGATTATTGTGGTTTTTTTTTTCCATAAGTCGAGCGAAAAACATCAGAAAATTGATAATATCTCAACTGGAACATTTTTTATAAACAAAAAAAAAACGTGAAATCCCGATATAAAACACGGAGAGTGGTTACAGGGAAGTGTAATATTGATTTCAAGCGTTTTTCGGATTCGGAACTGATCTGGGAGGCGAAAGCATTACAATTACACTGAGAAAAATTCTTGTGTTGCGTAGAACAATAATGTGTTCAAATTATCCGAAATTCTTTTTTTTTTTTTTAACACAGAAAGTATTTAAAATAAGGATTACTAAATTTTTTATAAATCATAGAAGCATACAAAAATATTCTCAGCCAAAAATATCCTCCATAAATTTTCAAAATTTGGACTTAATTTCAAAAATATTTAATCTGAGGATGTTTTTTAAAGAATATAATTTTAAGAATTAAAAAAAAAAAAAAAATAGGAATTATATGACAAAATTGTAATAATGCTTGGCTAGGGCTGGTAAGTGGTGGTGTTCATGAGAAGCGGCTGCTAAACGACTTGCTGGATAACTACAACGTATTGGAGCGACCGGTGTTTAACGAGTCTGAGCCTCTGCCGTTGAGCTTCGGCCTGACACTTATGCAAATAATCGACGTTGTAAGTCAACAATAACTACATACATTTCTTTGTCTATTATTAAAAAAATTTATCTACTTAACGTTTTATATTTATTATCGCAGCTTTTATTTTCTATTCACTTTTAAATAACACTATTTCCATATATGCTTCCACTGATAAGCATTCCTGTCTACATGGGTACATACATGCATAATATATTTACATATACTCGTAAACACATAAACACATAAGCACACATATATATTTTAAAAACTATTCCAATGTATACACTCATGATGCTGCACTCGTAGTTGTTGACGTACATAAAAACGTGAGGAAAACGTGGATCAGTTACGTAAATGTGCACACGTCCATCTCCGGTACCAGTAAAGTAAAACAGCACCACCAGTCAACTAGAATGAAAAACAAAGCGTCGACGTATCTTGTCCGCATTTTATACATACCCACACGCAACTATGTTTTTGAAATGTTAACACATATTGCTCCGATGTGAATACTTGGATCAATGTGTTCCCTATGTTCACTCGATTTTATTTCCCTTCCGTTTACCTTTTTTTTTCTTTCAGCATTAAAATTAATAGTTTAGGCATACAAGCTGATCCACTTTTGTTTTTAGCTATAAATATTCCCGTGAAATAATAATTATCGGTAATAAACTGATTAAGCGGCTTTTTAAAATTTTTTTTTAGAAGTTTTAATTTTTATTCTAGGGAAACTATTGAAAATACAGAGAATTTTTAGAGACTTTTTTTGTTAGAAATTTATTTTTTACAAGAATAATTCTTGTAAAAATAAAAAAAAACATCTATAAATGAATAATATCAAAACTTGTGATTTAAATTGAAAATTTTTCATTATATCACAAATATTAATGTTAATAAAAGAGCAAAAATTTGAAAAATGAAACTACTCTACAAACAAATGACCGATTTGGAATGAATCATCTCTGGAACGTTGAAATCCTCATACATGAATAACTTTTCAGCTCGGGAGCCTATAGATTACAGAGATTTCGAGGTATAAAAGTGATATAAATATAAATATTAATAGTTATGATAATAAAAATAATAAAAATAATAACGTTAAACAAAAATATATAGCAGTACGTTAACATATTCCCCTTTTCCGTGAGCTTCACGCACGATCGATGGTAGGAGAGCGTGCATGCAAGAGTGACGTTATAAAATGAACAAAGGCCGATCACCGATATATTGTACAACTCATCGATGATAGCAGCAGCCATCCCTTCACGTGCATTTTCACTGCACATACATTTTCTATGTGTAAGCTTTTCACTGTATGCTTCGTCGACTTGTTCCACTCACGTGAAGCACACACTCATTATCACAATGTGCGTCGTGATCCTCCACTTACCGATACATACTTTCACTCTGGGCAGTACTGTGCTCCAACTACTAATATTTCTACCGAGCTTTCAGCTTTTAGATAAATAAATCCCGAGCTACACGCCAAGAAATTATAAATATTCATAAACTTTTTATTATATTTATTATTTATTATAATATAATATAATATTCTTTATATCCTTTCCCCGTGAAAAAATTTTCTGATATTGTCTGATGTGTGCATGTATAATTTTTTGATATCAATATACATGTCCTGATATGAAAATTGACCATATCAGAACATATATGGACATATTGGGCTTGATATATCGTGATCTGGCAATATATGGCTACATAGTAACATGTCTTTATTTGAATAATTTTCATATCAAGCCATATAAGACCATATATGGAAATATCGGCCATATGTGACCTTATCAGGATTTATTAAGCCTTATCTAGCCATGGATATCCGGATATGACCATATGTGATCATATCAGACCATATATACCCATATTAGGTCATATATAAACATTAGAACTTTTAATATGGTCATATATGATCAAATAAAAAATTTTTTTCACAGGACAAAAACATTAATAATTAATAAGATATATTTTCTTGTCTAAAGAATTGGTCGACAATTGATCAAATAAAGTTTATCAAATAAAACAAACATTTGTTAGAGGTATGAAATCTATCCCACGAAAATAATACTTATTCGATGGAGCAAATTTATTTTTTCATCGTATTCTGTTCAACTGTAAACTACCTGAGACACCTGCCTTATTCTTTAAATAACTAAAGTGAACAAGATTGTGTCTAGTCACGATAACTGCTCGGTCATGTATATATATATGTATATATGTATCTATATACCTGTACGAACCAGTGCAACATGAGATGAGAAAGTCGAAAAATTACCTCCAGACTCCAGACAGAACTTTTACTTGTCCAACAATATATATTTTATTTTTATCTACCTCGTTTTTGTTTTCTCTTGACGATAGTAGTAATGGTCGACGATAGGTGAAACAGTATTGATTGGTGTCTGGTCTTTGTTACGTGTTACTTCTACCGATTTTATATATACATATATACATTACATACACCTATTTCTAGCTATCCAATGGACCATTTTTATATTTGTATACATTTCCAATTTTAACAGAGTATAAATATAAGGCAATTCATCATTCGATTTCAAATTAAATGAAATCAAAATAAATACACTGGAGAGACAAACTATTTGTTGATACAAAAATAAAATTATTTTGAAGAGAATTTATTGAAAAAATTCTAGAAATGATGGAGTATTTAAAAAAAAAATTTTTAGAGTGTCGATGACAGATAAAAAATTAACATAAAGAATTGAGAATCGACGATAAAATGATAGGTGGTATGTGAATACGTTCTATAACATTTACGTTTTTTTGAAGACTCAATAATGCGAGTGGTGATGCAGATAGATGGCCGAGTGGTGATATTTTGTTATGTCGGTGAGTTGGTACACACAGTTATTCACACTCGGAAATTTGGTGGCGTATAGTAGTAGCTCGTTGAATGAATGTCGGTTCAATTTCCGAAATGCTCTGCCTGCGAGCAGAGAGCCGGAGCCGAGATGGCCGTCCTGTTTGGCAAAAGCATATGACCGTGCTCGATGTCACATGTGCTTGAAATATCGCGGATTCTCTTGGCTCACGTCGCTGAGGGAAAAGGACAAAATTATTTTTGAGTATGTATGTGTGACTGCAAATATATGTATGCATGTGTAAGACGCAGACGTTGAAGTAGACGGATCCGTATGGATAAGACGAGACGTATGGATATGTATGTGCATATAAATGGGAAAAACCTTACCTCCCGGATTTCCGGTTGTCTTGTCAACGTTTTGTCGTGACGCCGTTCCGTGTTGCCATGTTTTATTGCTTTTATCTATCTTCGGATTTTCTGCGCTTGTATAAATTCTCCTCTTAGGCACGTTCATCTTATTATTGTTTTTTCATAAATATACAAGTATTCTAATACGTCAATTTTGAAATGTAAATAGGAAATCGAATAAAGTGGGTTGAAGTCAGCTTTGTTTTTTTTTTTTTTCATTTTCAATTGCGATGAAAATTTGATTTGTCGATACATATGTTGAAAAAATTTGAATTTTTCTATTTATTAAAAGAGGAAATTTCATTAGGCGGTTCAAAATAATTTATTTTTATTAAGTGTTGCAATTTTATTAAATAATGAACAAAAATAAAATCACACGCTATTGAATTTTCAAATACTTTTTTTTTTTAATTAATATTTAATATTTAATACACAATATAAAAATACGATATTTTCAAAATATGAAAAAGATCCAATTTTTACAAATTTCTAAAGGAATTTTCCTTCTCAAAATAAAAGTTAAAAAATCTACGATAAAAATATCGACTTAAATAATTCCGACATAAATTTGAACATGGTCAAGCTTACAAATGCGGTCCCTAGCCGCTAAAAAATAGAATTGATGTTAACATAAAAATATTAATTAAAAACCATAAGGACATTGTACCAGTGAATTTATCTAAAAGACTTTAACTTATTGAAACATTTCTGGTGTACATTAATTCAAATGTCTCGCATAAAAAAGTATTTTTTTTTCTACCTATGAAATTTTTAATCCAAAAGTTTTAATGGTTATGCCTCGAAAATCTACAGCGACGTAAAAGGGTTAAAAAGTCTTAAAACAAAATAGTCTTAGCAAGTATTTAAAATAAAAAATAAATTAATTACAAGTTGTTCTTGCTCTTAAACATACATTAAATTTGAAGACTGCAAGACTAGAAAATGGAGTGAGTTAATTCGCGGATAATTAAATTATACAATATCATGAAAAGTACTGTACAGGAAAGTTCGGCAATAATGGTCTTGGTGTTAAATATTTAAATAACGCCACAGCAGCTAACTTAAACAACTTTTTTAATGAAAATAATTCTCCAGCATGGGTATCGTTAATTATTAATTGTTAATTAATAATTAAATATAAAAGTTGTTAAAGTCCCTGGACCGTGGGGTTGTAAAGGGATTTTGATGATTGGCGGTCAACTTTAATTTGCGGTTCTAAACTTGTGTTTAAAGTACGGTACCAGCCGGGGAAAAGAAAAGGATGTTTATTTTTAAATTTTATTTTTTGGGTTTTTACAAGTTCGAAAGGTAAACTGATAAAACTAACGATTGACTAGAGACTAATTAGGCGCGCTGTTCACACAAAAGTCCCTTGAGTGTCTCAAGTCACTCAGCAGCTCGAACCGGCTCTGTACTACTCCGTACTTTGCTATATACTACTTTGCCTCTCAGTGTATATAAACCCGACTGCACATAAACCTACTCTACTGTATAATACCACTGTGTGACTATTACTTGAACTTTTACAAAATTTTATTGCCTAATTTTCGAGAGCTTAACTTTTTATTTACTTATGTCCTTCCTACTTTTCACTCTACTATACTTTTTCTGCTTTGTTCGAGCCAATTTTATCTTCTACTTTTTTAATTACACTTTTTAGAAGACCAATGTATAAGCATCTATTATTTATAACTTTATTTATTTCATTAAATGTATTGCAAAGGACTTATAACAATTATTCATAAAATTCATAAAAAAAAAATCTTAAACTAAGTGAATCAAGTGAAATTTATTAAATATTTGATTCATGTATTCATTAAAAAATTTACAATCTTAAATTTTGATATCTTGACTTGAGAAATGTTTACCTTCGGTCGATAACTATTATTAATATAAAATGATATAATCGTCAATCGATAAAAAAATTCTTACGATAGTATTTTATTTTAATAATTAAATTTACTGTAAAAATTAATCAAAATTATCTTTCAAGCTTCCTCTAGCCACAATTTCGGTAAACTCTACAAAACTCGAACTCGAACTATCTAAGAAAAAAAAAAAAATTAAACTGACACTTAGTCCAGCGCGGTTGCACAGCAGTATCAGATTAGAGCTTAAAACAATGACACCGAGGGCGAAAAAGGTCCTTAAATAACCCGAAATCTGAAATGGGTCTTTAATGGGTTTCCGTAGTGAGGAGTGGCTGCACATATTAAATGAAACAGGACCTGAGTGCTTAGGACCAAATTCCGGCAATAGTAATAATAGAATAGAATAGAAGAAGCCAGCCGTAGTGACTATGTACCTCGTAGCTAACACACATTCGGAGATAACACACATAACACGCGACTGGATACTCAAGCAAAGAGCAACTTCCCGAGATCGCCCAGTTGATTTATAATGCTGGTATCAAACAACCAGGCTAAGAATAATAAAATAATCTCTCATTCTGTTTTTCTCTCCCTCTATAATCCTTCATGATCCTTCTCTTCTTAAAACTACCGATAAAGTTATTTCTTACCGCGGTTTAGTTTTTTTTTTTCGAAAACTAAAATCGTTAAAACTAAAAGCACAATGAAAGATTTGCTTTTTGGCAAGCACTTGTTCCGGCACTCTGTAAGGCGTCTGTTTACTCTGTACACTGCTCCGCCCCTTATCTGCTGGAATAAAAGTAAAAATAAAAATAAAAATAATAAAGAGGAGAGTTTTAAATAAAAAATGTAAAAAAAAAGAATAGTTGGTAGCTGATGTGAACCACAAGTGTCGTTTACCATGCCCCGGCACGTATTACGTTAATAAGGTTCGGACTGCTAGTAGTTTTAGTACGTGCCGGCGATGCACCATTCACTACTTTTTTAAAACCCCTATTGTCGAATTCCAACAATCCTCTGTTACTCTTACTCTCATTTCTTTCCCTCATCTTCTTATCTTGGGTATCTATTTTATTTTCCTTTACCCTCTTAGCCTTTTTTCATTCTTTATTCCGTTCCCTTTATTTAGTTTTGGAGTTTCTCAAAAAGACGAGAGACGTTATTCTCGTCCTAATTCTTTTGACGAAAATTCAATACACTTTGTAAGCCCGGTAAAGACTTTTAAATTTCATTTTATTAACTTTTAGTGTTACTTTTACCCAATCAAATGTCATTTATGTACATCAGAAATTATCTCTTCAAAGATTATTAAATAACCATCAAAAGACAGATAGTTCATTTCAATATATTAAAATGTCCAAATGCTTTTAATATTCTGTCACCTTTTTTTTTTTCTTTTTTCTCTCAAGGCCCTTGATGTAATGTAATGAAATGAAGTTTCGAGGAAAAATTTTACTCTTCAGGACGTCAAGGAAACGTTGATTTTCATTTAAGTCACTGTGAATTACGGAGAATACGGTTATAGATTAAATTTCGTCTTCTTTCTTGGGCTTTTATCTTTTAAATTTATTATCATAAGTCGGAAGAATTTTTAGTAAAGATCTGGATAAAAATAAGGATGATCATCATGGAAACTGATTTCAACAATTTTCTTAACTATTTTATTTAATATTTTCTTTACATAATTTTTGTTTTTTAACAAATTTATGAGTATGATTCAGAAAACTATGAAAAACAAATTTTTTCAATCTAAAAATTATCTTCAAAAATAATTTATCAAATTTTTTTAATTTAAAATCCATTATAAACTAAAATCAAAGTAAATTAATCAAAATTAAATTTTAATCAACGAGATACATTTTGTTAATAATTCCGATGGCGTATTAATTGATAACATCGACAACTAATCTGTTAGCGTGTTAAAATTTGGCAAAACATTAATGTATGGATATTTATGCAGATTAGAATAAATTGACAGACAATTTAGGTAATTGATATTTTTCTTATGACATATATATGACATAATACAATGCAAACGAGTTACTGCAAGTATATAGAAATCCAAGTATCGATTTATCGATTAATAACTACTCATCGACTGAATATAATCCCGCGTATTTGTATTGTAGTGGTAGTATAGGGTAGTGGGGTGTTGTAGTGGAGAGTAAACTGGTATGGGCGGTTGTCTGTTCTATTTTGCATAGCATGGAAGGAACCCGATTGATTCACGAGAGATTAGCTTATCCTCTTCACCGTCAGAACGAAACGCAGTCACTGCCACTGATTTTCCAAATTTAGCAGAACGGGATATCTGCAGTATAACTTCCCAAACTTTGTCTGTATCTAATTGATTTGATATCACTAGCGGTAACTTGATATCTTGAAAACAATGTCGCCATTTAACGCTCCGCTATTTGTTTAATTAATTTTTAAGACTGACCTCTATTCAAGCGGCTGAACTTAAGCTCTCTATTCAGCTATCAAACTTTTCGTAAAAACTTTTCTCCCAGCGTATATATATATATATATATATATATATATATATATATATATATATATATATACGTATGTACTGTATGAAAACAATTACTGGACCCTCAATTTGATAATAAAAAAATTTTTTACTTTTTAATTGACGAATTTCCACGGAAAAATAAATTCGTATTATTTTTTAATTGGCAAACTTTTTAATTGTTGGAAACTAATTTGGTTAAGCCTGATAAGTTTTTCGGGTGAAATATTTTTTTTCGATTTAGACTGTTTTAGTATCAACGTAAAAAATTTAATTTATTGAAAATATTATTTTTATTGATAAAAAAAATTTACAAACTAACTTTCAAAATATTCTCACAATTTTAACGTCAAAATTTTAAATAAAAATTTTTTAAATTAAATTTTCACCCAAAAATTTAAGAAAAAAAAAATCAATCTTATTAAAAGATTTTCTTACCAATTACATTCTATAAAAATAATAATATTAAAGATAATACTTTGGAAACTTTTAAAAACAAACTTTATTGAATACAATCTCGAACAATGTATCGTAAAACTTAAAAAATAAAAGTTTAACGGTCTTATAAAAAAGTAATGATGTATCCAACTCGTTACATATCTTTAAAAAAAGAGCTATTTAACAAGAATGTAAAGTTACACAATGTGGGACTTAAAAATTAACAACTTTTATACTCCACACATAAAGCAATACAAAAGTCGAAAGAGTAAAGTGTCTTATAAAAATTTCCAAATAGTTTTATTTGTTTAGTGCTAATTATTCTTATGTGTTATGTGTTATATGTTGAGTAGTTAAAAAAGCGGCGATTATAAATGAACATCTGGGTATTATTTATACATGCAGAAAGTTTATGTTTCTTGCATTGCCCGAAGCCTTGTCAGTAGTCGTCCTCTTGCATAATAACTTGACGTTAGTGTTCTATAAACCCTCTGCTCGAGTGGGTGGATCATTGTGTCACTGAGAGCCGAGAGTGCGGGAGGGCTGTTCACAGGGGGTGAACACGTACAATATCTTCGCCTGTTACAGTTTCTGTCTTCTCTTTCTTTCTCTCTCTCTCTCTCTCTCTCTCTCTCTCTCTCTCTCTGTGGATCCAAAATATGAGATATAAGTATAAAGTGATATTATTCTGTAAGCAGACCGCGTTAGACATACACAGGAGCTTACTGTCCGTGACAATTAGCCGCAGAAAAGGTAACATTATTCCCCCTTGTTGGTTACTTCTCTCATCATCAGCAGCACAACGACCGCGAGATAGAACCAAGTGTCCCTGACAATGTTTTCCACCAGTTTCTCATTAAAAATATTTTTAAACTGAAAAAAAGAAACATAATTTTCGGTAAAAAGAGTGAACAAAACCCACACATACGAGTTTTTTTCTTTTCAAGACTTTATTGGAAGAACATAATTAAAAAATAACGAATAGAAGAGCAGAAATTGCACAAGTCGGATTTAGCATTAGCATTGTTTTATATTTATTTTTTTTCGTTTTTTCTTTTTTAAAATTATTGTTATGTTTATGTCGGGCCATAAAATGTTGGAAGAAACAGAAAGAGTCCAGATGAATCTTGGAAAGAGAGAATAAAGGAAGAAAGCCAATGTTATGGTAGCTTAGTGACTTTTTAAACGACTTTCGTGATCAATGGATATTGTAGTTGGTGTAAAAAAGAATGAGAAAAACAAGTTAAGAAAGCGGAATGGATTCAATTACCAGTGGACGGGCTGGAAGATGTAATAGCACGTGAAAAAGTATCTTCTTGGAATGGCGTCAGCCGCGACAAGTACAACTTAGAGAAGGAAGAAGAATTACAGAACGAGTAGAGAAAGAATAAGAAGAAGAAGAACAAGAAGAAGAAGATGAAGATCGAAATGAGGATGAGAATGAGGATAAGCACGAAAGGAGTTTGGTGACGACGGCGGTACTGTAAAGTATAGGTTGGAAACGTCCACAGCTTCCATTTCACCCTTGGGACAACAATAAATCCCGAGTCTAGAAAGATTAATAGCCCGGCGTATAATTAACGAATTTGGTCCTCAATCTTTCTCAACCGCTTAGTTTCGAGTGGGTATGTGTGGAACAGAGAATAACAGACTGCCCGGAATGGGATTTTATCCTTTATCCGGGGGAAAGGGTAACTTTGTTCTTAACTCGGTTAACATTGTCCCACAATCTAGATTATTGGAGCTTATTTGTATGGGTCAGATGGACATTATGCTTTTGGGGATGTTAATTAAACCTTCATTATCGTTTTCAAATAATAGTAATAATAATTTACTAAAAAAAAAAAAAATTGATGTTTTTATTTTTATCTTAATATTTTAGACGAAAACAAGTTTTTTATTAAAATTCTTCTGTCCCAAACTGAATTGACTTTTTTATAAGAAAAAGAATAAAAATTGGCTCTCACTAGATTTTTAAATTGGACAGCCGATTTAATGTCAATTAGTCAAACTGATGTTTTAAAAGAGGTTAAAGAGAGGTTCCTACCGTCACAATATATTGTAAGTGACAACGTTTCCAAGTTAATTACTTTCTCATCAAATGACAAATAGTATATAATATTCTATACCCTTTACTCTATTAGAAACTCAATATTTTCAGTCATCCCATAACTTCATAATTCATAATCAAGAGACAATAAAGTTTTTTTTTTTTTAAAAAACTAATACTTAACAAAGTTATATAAATACCGCGAAGTTTTTATTGTTATTTATAAACGGAGGTTTAATTTGTTTACTGCAAAAGTTTATTTTATTTTTTAGGTTTACTTGGCAAACTTTGTAAAAGTTAACACTTTAATGAATTATGTACATTGAAAGAGAGCTTAAAAAATAATTGCCAGCAATGGAGTACAAATAAAAATAAAAGAGGGTTAATTATTTATGTTGACCCAACAATTAGTCAGGCTTCGCGTGAAAAAACAAGTTAAGTCACGGTCAGATTCCTTCATTTTTATAATCCACTGTGAATTTATAACAACCGAGGCTTTTAGAATTAAAAAAAAAAAAAAGTTTATTAATTTTTATCGATCAGTGGGTTTAATTGACGGTTTTAAATATTTATTCAGACTGGCTGGTTGACGAGAGACTTGAAAACATTTATGAGCTCCTTTATTACTGCTTCAGGCAATTTAAATGCAAATTTTACTTAATGTATTGTTAAAATTCAAAAATACTGTGTTAAAGCTCGTAAAGTTACGTTAACTTTTTTTTTTTTTTTTTTTACCGTTTATGTTTAATATTTTATTGCCCGAGAAAGTTAAGTTATATTGCGATCCAACATTTACATTATTTTACTTTTATTCCGTATAATTTTTGCCTCTCATTTTTCATCATCTTGTAATAAGAAAAATTTTTTATGGATCAGTTAAATTTTTTATAATGCCCTATTATTCTTTAGAGCATTAATTGCATCCAATAAAGACTAAGGAGCTTTATTGTACTTTTTTATCGTCAAACAAACGAAACTGGCTGAATTAAAAATCTTAAATAAAATTTTATAAACTTATCTTCAATTGTTACTTTATAAAAAGTATTTTATTATAAAAAAAGACTTTTAATTTTTAATACTAGAGACTTTTGATTGTGAGTAATACATAAAATAAATAAAAATTTTTAATTGAATAAAGTTAATTAGAAAAATTAAATTACATTAAAAATTCACAGCGGTAAAAACTAATTGAGTAGTAACTACATTTTTTTTTTAAATTGTATTTTTAACTAGCCGTGCGAATATTTTGCACAATATCGTGATCAAATAACGAATCTTTATATTATAATGTCAAAATAAAACTGATATTTATTACGAACATAAAAAAAAAAATTATATATCTTTGATAAATAAATATTTGTATTGTCTCATTTTCATATTATAAATCTAAAATATTTTTTTTTTAAAACACTCACAAAATTTGTCTTGTAAGTCTAAATTTAAATTCATTTAAATTCAAAAAGTAAAATGTTTTAAAAATGAAAAAAAAACTGGAATGAAGGTGTTGGCGTAATCTAGCGAAACATTTAAATCTTAATTAAATAGTAAAGTTTAAAAGTAGAGTGAAATATATTCCGCGTAGGTGAAATAAAACACGAATATAATCGTCAGGATTTCGTTTGATTTTAATTAATTTATCTTCATACATAGATGTATAAATTTGTTTTATCTTACCGATCAAGTACAAAAAGTAAATACATTTGTGTGATTGAATAGATAAAAGTAGGTCATGGCTTACTTCCAAAATGAACATACCTCTGTTTTATTTTTTTGTTGTACTCTAGCAAAACCAAACCACGTAATACGTTCACGTTCATTAAGATTGATACAAGCGATAATAGATACTTTATCTTTCGCGATGGATTAATGGAAAATTTCCGATAGATAAAAACATATTGGCGCCAATAATAAAACTAAAACTAAAAATAAAAACTAAGCTCGGGTTAATAAAATTTAATCCTTGAAGCGCCAAGATTTTAAATTGTTGCCGAAGATTATCCGGGAATAATGAGCGTAAAACAAAATCAATAGATTGCTAAACTAGCTGATGGATTCGGTGGGAAAAAGAATGAGAGTATCTTATCTTATCTCGTTCCATCTCATCTCTCCTCTTCTTCACTCGGCTGAGTACCATAGAAAAAGCTTCGCGTTAACTGCTTACCGAATAGAAACTTGTATCAATAAGAAACGTTAAACTTAACTAAACTCTGTTAAAAACTTTCCAGTGACTTGATATTAAGTGTACTCACCCAAAAAAAAACCTCCTCAGCTGAGATTTATCTATTTAACAAACCAAAATGGCGGTCATTTTTTATCTCTTAAAATTTTTTAATTTTACTGTAATCTCGTGAAGTATCACACCGAATTTTCTTTTATTGTAGAAGCAAATTAAAAATTGAAATAATTTATAATTATTTTTATTTATTTATTAATAATTAAAATTACTCTAAAAATACTAGAGAAAAATGGAAAAAAATCGAATTTCTAATTTTAATCTAAAAGTAAAGCTTTTCGCTGATTTTTTTACTTTGACAATTTTTAATAAAAAAACTACCAGTTTTAGGAAAAAATTTCAAACCAAAAGCTATAGCTTCAAGTCTTTTCTGTGTGATAAATTTTGACCGGTTCTTTAATTTCGATTAGAATAAAAGATATAAATTTTTTAAGATAAAAAACACGAAAAAATTTCAAAAAACCAGGTTTTTTGTCTTAGGGGCGCTGAAAACGTTACGAAAAAGCGGCGGAACTAAAAAAAATCATAGCAGATCTTTTAGCTGAGACTTTGTGGTTTCTAAAAATACCAGCGAAGACATAAATATATTGAGCTGTCTAATTTTAATCCAGCAATTAATGAATAAAGAAATGAAATGAACAATTTTTTATAAATGGTTGGGATAAAATCTCACAAATATTTAAATCAAATTATAAAGAAATAATTTTTCTTTAATACAACTATTTCCATTCTTTTCATATGATTTAATGATTTCAATGAATCAATAAAAATTTATACCCATATACTGTCATGTCATGAATCATTTATCCGCGGAAAGTCGTGCAACATTCGCGATGGTGGGATGAACTTGTGACAGTATCCATCGAGGACAATGAGAATTCAATGAGCAGTATGAGATATCTACTGTTTAGTTATATAGACAGGCACAATAAAAATAATACTAAAAACAAAAGTGAAACAAAAAATAATAAAAAGGTAAAAAAAATAATAAAACCATCAGTTACAGAACACTGGACGGGACATGTACAAGCACACTTGTCTATTCATACAATAATCCATCATCTATTCAAAGTAAAAAATAAAATGCTCTCAATTTTTGCTAGAGCTAATACTCTTTAGCATTGTTTTAACTAAATACTCAAAATCAGCAATATTTTTTTTTATTTTATTTAAATATGACTTTTTATCGATTAAAAATTGCGCTTTTTAATTATTTTCAAAATTATTCATTGCTTGAAAAGAAATTGCTGTTTTTTTTTTCTAATAATTTAGAAGGACAATTAATAGTAAGCTGGAGGTCGAGAGTTCGAAGCCAACTGACTGTTTTCTAAAAAAAGAATTTTTTTTTTTTTTAATTTAAAATCAACTGTTTTTTGTTCTTATTAATTTGATTACTTTACTGTTGACATAAAAGCAGACTAAAAAGAGAAATAAAATAAAAGAATAAACTAAATGAGAGCGATGTTAATCATTGTTGGTATTGAGTTGAAATTGACCGTAGTATAAATGTAAATAAAATAGTCAATGCACGTCCTGCGTACTTGTGTAGCGTAAGTGTATGTGACATTATGTTGCATGTGCCCATTGTTTGCTTGCAGAATTTAGTTCCAGGTAGTGTTTTTGCACGGCATACATCCACCAAAGGTAGAAAAAGATAATTATAAAAAGAGTGCTAACGAACCCATGGAGGATTCCTCGCACATATTTTTAAATCATAATATTTTTTCATTTTCATATTTTTATTAATATATTCTCTTCAATTTCTCATCCAAAGTACGCTTTTCCATACGCGAATATATTCATTCCCTTTTTAAAAATACAAACATATCTTTTGCTACTTTTTTATGGCCCTAGTGTATTAGTTTACAGGCTCTAATAATTTTATAATAAGATAAAACTAATTCAAATAGTTTTTTAACTTTTTACTATCTACCAAAGCAACACCGATAAAAAAGCTACTCGAGAAAAATCTTTTCTTCAAAATTTCACTCTTGTTTCGATTTATTTAGTTTGAATTAACTCAAGAAAATAAAAAGACAAAGATAAAGAGGAAAAGTTCACCATTCAACAATCTTATAAATTCAACGAAGCAGTTTACTGTCTTCAAATAAGATATCATCGAAAATAAGTCTCAAATGCATTTCAAAACAAGTTTTAAAACAAGAAATTCTCGAGTCAATTTCCTGGGATCGTGAACATTTCTTTAGCATTAAGAAATTTTTTTTTTCTTTCAATTTAAACACTAAGTAGCTTTACCCATAATTAAAAATAGTCTTCAGTTTCAAATAAAACGCACAAAATTACTCAGTGCAAAACATGATCACATATAAGATATCTCTAAAAAAATCAAAACTTTTATCCATATTCACATCCACTATTTGCATCTATAATCTGTGGAATCTTTCGGTAATTAAGCTTTTAATAACTACTATTTAATCTGCGGTTAAATCAATACCCAAAAAAAAATTTTTTCTATGAAATTGAAACCGTAAAGAGAAAAATTAGCGACAGAACAAAGAGTTTTTCTACAATGAACGAACGATAAATTATCAAGGAAGCAGATTTCCGAGACAATAAGGATAAATATTGTCGTTGTCAGTCAATCTAGGAACAATACAGATTCCCAAGAGTTCTTAGGGGTGTGTAAACTATATAGTACAAAGTGTATGTATAAATGTGTGTGCATGTCGTCAGTAGTGCATGCAAAATTATGCACTTGATTAATTATCTGGTAGTTCTACACACTGGGTTGGGTAAAGGTGCTTTCAACATAGATTACGATCTCTACCTCTGGTTCAGCCTTAGCCTCAGCGTCAGCCTCGGCTTGAGTCTCTACCTCAGCTATTACTGCAACCACGACAATCTACGACGACGTTGGCTTTAAATTAGCTTTAAGCAGAGCTAGGTGGTTCCTTTTAACGGATTCAACCGTTTCTGGTGACTGCAAGTGTATTCTCAACTCAACTCGACACTCTTTGCTCTCAGAGTACGTTTGATCCCAGGAGTGAGATCTGCCCGGAATTAAGTTGAATCATTCGGGCAACTCCCCCGAGTGACATCTGTGTAGAGAGCTCAGCACGAGAAGACCAAATCGCTAAACGATGGCATTCATCCAGTTCTCTTCTCTTTCTGCAACTATTTCTTCTTCTTATCCTTATTCTTACCATTCAGATCAATATTCCTCTTCAAGATCAAGTTCATCTCTAACCTAGCCCACACGTTCCAGAGAACCTTTAAACTGTCGATGATAACCACTCACCTCGACAACACTCCAGAGATCTCCTCCTTTATCTCCATCTCCATCTGTTTTAACTTTATATTCTTCTTTTGGCAAATATTTTCTCCCAGCAGAATAAACATTCGATGTTTGCGGTTGTTGATGTGTTAGGGGTGGAAAAAAAAATAAATCGATATTTTCCGCAAAGAGTGGTTGTTTCTGATCAGAAGAATGAATTCAAATGCCGCGATTATTTTCCAACAATGTCAAAAAGTTTTCATTAAATTTAATTGAGAGAAATTGGGTCAGGGGTGGATAAAACGAATGAGCGAATCGACGGGAACCAAACCGTTTCTGTACAAACCAAAAGTAAAAAACATTTTTTATTAAATTTTTTTCAGATTAATGGACTCAATATTGGACGAAAATAGTTACTATTATTTTTGGTTGTGGTTTTTCATCCTCGAAATAAAATAAAATTCGATAGTTTTCTACAATAACACACACACAAATGAAAAATAAAAAAAAAAAACTGAACGAGGTATTTGGTATTTATAAAAATATAATTCATTAGTCGAGTTGATTTCTGTTGGTCTGATGTATGCTCCCGACTAAAGCTTTAATACAATGGTTTATCCATCAAATTCACTCTCGAGTCAGTTTTGCTGGTGAATATATATTTATATTTATATGTGGCGAGGAAATAATTATGAAACATCGATAAAGGGGTTTATACTTTATACAGCTTCTGCTGAAGAGTATATAGTATATAGTATACGTTGTGTATAATGTTATAGAAAGCCAAAAATAAACATTTCATTGTCAATAACATTGTTTATATTAAAACGTACGACCGCAGGACTGGCGAACTGCGGTTGATTGTATACAGATAACTTCCTATCAGTCCAGTTTTAAGGCCAATAACGTCCAGCGTTTTCGACCACATATATCATATGACAAAGTTGAGTTTGTCATCAACGAATATATATCTCGAGTAGCTGCTCCGGTGGTTCTGTTACTGAGAGTGCGAATGCCGGAGGTTTAATAAAAAATTTCTTGCTTTTTCCGCAAACTTTCATTTCTGCTGGCTCACACTCGGCGAATGAATTAACCGAAAAAGAGAAAATTGAGATAAAGATAAAAAAAAAAAAAAACTCGGAAAAATAAAAAGGTCACATCACATCGCGGATTTGCCAAGAGTTTCTGTGAATTTCCACGTGGTAAAATAATAATACCTGGAATATTAATTGCCGATGATAAAAATTCTGATGACAGCTGCGATCCAGATGATAAATACGGTAGAATGAACTAAAAGTAGAATTTGTGTGGATTTTATTTATAAAGGTTGAAATTAAAGGGTCACGTCTGTCTGATGCGTCGGAAGTGAATATGGATTTTTGCTAATTAAATTAATTATTTAGTTATCCGGTATAAATAACGGGTCATCTTGAAGTCATGGAGAGAAGAGAAATAGTTAGAATGAAAAATAAAAAATTAATTTGGAAACTTTGGTCTTGGAAAAAATAAAATTATCGAGGGTTGAAATTAAATTACAACTTGTAGAAAAAAGTAGCGATTTATTGCAAGACAACGTGATTTTTTCTAAACAGTTCTTCAATACTTTCCGACCATTAATCTTAACATTGTGTCCAACCGAATGTGACCTCATGCAAAAAATTCATATTCTCCAAGTCTCTCTTTTTTATTTCTCGAGTCTAAGTATCGTGATTACCATCGAAGATGAAAATCTCAAAAGAAAACAAAATATAGAAGATTTTTTTATTAAAAGTCCTTGTCAGTGAATGAAGTAAGACTGATTTTGTTATTCAAGCTCAATAATATCTCAAGACCGGATAACGGGTCTCTATCCTCAATCAGCAATCAATTTCACCCAGATTTTTGAAGGCAACAAATAGTTCAATCACAGCCTCGATTTGTACATGCATAGATATACATGGAAGTCATTGAAATTGGATTATTATGATCCGTCATGAAAGTTATTAAATGCCAGGATCTGAAGAAAAATTTATCCTTCTGTCAAGCATCAGTCATAATAAAATTCTCATCTGAATCAGGACTCGGAAAAGCAACATTATCGATATCAATGCAATATCGTTATTGGTTGGTGATTAATCAATACCAATTAATGAATAATAAATTTATTATTTTTTGGATAAAACGAATTGAATCTGGTCGGGTGACAGGATTGCTCGAATCGAAACCAAGCGTGGTCGTCGTACGGCGGACCAATAAAGAGGTCACTACGTCTGTGCATGTGTATATTTCATCTTTGAAATATTAGCTGCGAATAGTGGGCAAGTGTGTGTAGATGTGTATACGGGATGGATGTGAGCGTTATAAAAAATATAAAAAAAGATATAGTGGCGGGACGAAAATAAAGTTATGAGAAAACTGTGAAGCTTCAGCTGATGCCCATGAGTAATAGGTAGAATGAGGTCAGGAAATAATAGAAGGGGTTTTGATGAATTGTCGTTGGGATTTGCAAGCACCAGTGATATTGTGATATTACTCCGATGTTTTTATATTCGTTAAAAGTTAAAATACAACTATCAACTCGAGTGTTTTATCAAATCGCATCGCACTCTGGATCAGAAAAGTTAAAAGACCGACAATATATCAATTTTTATCCTATCTAGTCTCGTTTGACATTGTCTTGACTGAGGAATTCAATCGCTAAGTAATTATTAAACAAATATTTTAGCCAAAAAATGGATTTACTCGAAAATCCATCTGAAAGTAAAATAATTTATAAACTATGAAAGCATTTCATTTTTATTTATACATTCAAGCTACTCTCGCCGATTTTTTCAACTCATTTGTGCGCATACCCGACTTTAAACTCTATAAACTACTTTATGACTTCGAGTTATGTCGGCAAAGATGTATACGCTCCTAATTGAAATAACAATTTTATTAATAAATTAAAAACTCACCCTCGGATAACTATATTATGAGGATAATATAAACACTGATATAGTATTAATTTTAAATCTAAATTAATTGAATTTTATATTATCCTAGACTTTTTAGGTACCGAGATCTTTAGCTTGCCTTAGAAAATTTAATCTCTAATTTATTTGTACGAATATGACGCTCATTGTTTTTGTTAATTATATAAAAAAAAAAAAATTGGATTTTTCTTATTATTTAAAAGGAATTTTTAAATACAAAAAAATCATTTTCAAACAATCAGAAAAAATTTTTAAAGAATTTGTTAAGAAAATTTCTTAATCTATGAATGAAATCTCTTTAAAATGATTGTTTTTATTCAAGAATCTTTCTCTCGAGTCAATTTAATTTTTTTCAATGTAAAAACGAAAATTATGAAGCGAGAAAATAATATTCATCGATGTTCTACTTTTCAAGCTCTACATAACCTCTGAATGTAAATTCAAGGAGAAAAAATAATTTATATAAAATGATCAGTGAGTACAAAAAAAGCAAAAGAATTCAAGCCTCGAAAGTTTATTAATCCAAGCACCCTTAAAAAACAAAAACCGCGGAAAAATGAATAATAGAATGTAGAATTAAATAATCTTGGATCTTGGATGTGTAATAATAAAGTGTAATTAAATTCATAATATTATGCACACGTGAAAACGCGAGAACAAAAAAAAACGAAACGGTACAGATAAAATGAGATTTTCTCATCAACTATTTCACAGAGAAATTTAATTACTAACTACTGTACTTCATTACATTGCGACAGATCGAAACGAATGGCTTTACACCTTTTTGACTCATCAAAACCGTGAAAGTCCTTTATCAAAGAGTAAAAACAAAAACTACTTCTTCTCGTTTCAGCAGAGCTAATCGAGTGTGAACCGCATTAATTAAAAAGGTGAAAATACCGTCACTACTTTTTATTATTTAATAAAACTTTTGGACAAAGCAAGCTCTTAATCAAAATTTTTTTGGCATAAATGAATTCCCGAGTGATAAACTGCACCAGAATTTATATTACTATTGAATATTTATAACCAGCTGGGACGACTTTTAATATGTATTCATTTGGCAAAGGTTTGATTGCATTTTAGATTCCCAAGGAGGTTAAGTAAATGCCAAATTCTCAAAGTACCTATGATCTTTGGCCTATGGTCATTTATATGCAAATTAACTTAGATGTGAATCAACAGAAAGACTTGGAACTCATATTTGAGTGAAGTAAAAGCGCGTTATATTTTTTATTTACAAAATCTCGTTTTGTTTATCTCATCAAAAAGCTTCTTCAAACGCAAACGACTTTGCATTGTTTACTGTCCTTTGTAAATCAGTTTCACCGGGAAGATTGCTAATACTCGCTTTTGAGGATGAAAAAACGCTTTAAGAGCTTGATAACACTGGATTTGCATATCAGTCTGCGAGAGCATCATTTATGCAGCAACACGAATCTTCTCCACACTTCAAAGACAACATTCAGTCTGACAGTTTACTAATTTGCTAAGTAATATCACTTGGGATCTTATTAAGTACATTCACGGAGAGATTTTACATTATTTTCACTCACGGAAATTAAATTTAATTTAATCATTATTGACTAAATCAAAAACCTTTTGCGTAAATCTTTCCGCCATCTCATGGTCTGATTATTTTTTCGAGACCAAAAGACCTTAAACCAATAGAACCCGAGGCTCGAGTGGTGTTTTTCCAGTAAATTCAAATAAAAGACAATTAATTCCAGCGAAAAAATACCAAGTCATCCTCTGGGGCTTAAATGGGATCCAGCTATTCGCGAGTAATTTCATTAGATTTGATAGTTCACAGCAAACTTAATTTAATGAAATTTAAACTAGACATTTCTTCCAAGTCATTCATGCGTGATTGTTCAAGATTTCGCATCATATTGTTAAGATTAACTCAAGTAACTACATAAACGGCGAACAACATTTGACATGTTTACTCCTCGCGCCGCTGAACAATTTCGCTATTTTTCAACCGTATCCGACAGATAAACAAACCGTGTAAGACAAATAAATTTTCAAGCGAATGCTATTTATGGATTTGTTGCTGGGGAATTACAAACTAGATTCACTGAACCATGCTAATGAATTCAGGTATTTTATGGTCTACAGTTTTTGTTTCTCTGATTGAGACAAATCCGAACACAAATTTTTCGAGTGTATAATTTTGTCCAAATTTAATGAATTTTTTACTCAATAAATAATTTTCATCTTCAGATAAAACAATTTCAGTTTGTTTTATAAATTCTTAAAAATAACTATTTAGTAATTTATTTTCTTCTGTGTAATGTCGATTCCTTCAAAAGAAATTGATTTATGGCTAATTTCAAGCGGCGAGGTGTAACATCATTTCGGACCTAAACTGATTATCATAAAAAAAAAAAAAAAAAAAAAAAAAAAACTAGGACTTTGTAACAACAAAAAATGAGCGAGTAATTCATAAATAGGTAACAGTAATAGTAAATATGTGATGGGGAAAAAGGCGAAGTGCATCGTCGGTGTGGGAAATAAATTTGGAAGATCGAGTGTTACAACGAGCGGCAGATGTTTTATAGTGAGATTAGCGAGTACTTCCTGAGTTATGAGTATTTATGATTGTTGTGCTATGTACGGAAGGAAAAATAGCAAAGAACGGCGGACGGAAAAACAAAAAAGGGAACGTGTGAGGAGAGCAGAGTGTGAGGCTGTAAAAACGTTAGCATGCGGGCTTACATCACTTGCAAGTAAAGGAGTATTTTCAAGTTGCTCGTAAATATTTTTATGAGAGAGTAGATCCTGATATGATATACCGTTAGATACAAAATTACTTGCACATGTGGGCTGATATATCATACCCTTTGAGTAAATAACAATGAATGGGTTATTAAATTTAAAACAAACTTATTTATGCCCTCTTGTTGTAATTTATTTGTTGTTTTGGTGGTTTTTGTTCAAATTGTCGTTGTAAGCAGGCCAAAGTGATAAAAAATAAATATTGCCGCGAATCGACATTCCGGAGGGCAAACAAAAAATAACATAATACTCGAATAAAATAAAATATGATATAAAAGTGCATCAAGGAAGTAACAACTAGTTCGCCGTTGCGTTTTCTAGTGTCGACGAATCCGCATTCAACTGTACAAAACTCAACAATTTATATATGTATTGTATATTGTGTATAGATACAGGATACAGGTATATATGTATATATTTTAAACGAAACTTTTGGCGTTCTACTTTTTGCATAGTTCAAACCAGACGACGAGGGCTTTTGGCCACCCAAATCTCCACAAAGCTCGTGGTTATTAACGATCAACTGTCTAAGCCGATTTTATACTCTTCGAAAATAAAATAAAATGAAAAAATCTCCTGTGCAAGTAAAAGAGCTCTGAAGAGCCGTGAAGTCGGCCAAGTAAAACTTTGCCAAAAAAAAGTTTACCGAAATACACTGAAAATTTTCTAACTATTTTTTTTTTCTATACAATAAACTTACTTTAATGTTTTATATTTATACACTGCACCATAATAATTATGTAATTTTTTTATTATATTTAAAGTTTAATTATTAAATTTTTGGATGAAAAAAAATTCATTGGATTAAATTAACTGGTCTATTCGTGCAAGAATAATTGTGGAAACTCGTATTCAACTGAACTGTTTTCACAAAAATTTTACAGTGTATAGGCAGATCAATCGCGCTTATAAATTTTTTTACGATAATATAAATTTAACGATTGAAAAAAACGGATTTGTTTATTCTGATTTTTATGTCCTCTGTCAAACACCTGAGCGATAAATCAAACTAAATTTATCAGTAAATTCAATAAATATTTTACATGAAATGCGGAGCTGAATAAAAAAAAAATTTTTTAAATATAGAAATATATGAAAAATTTTTTAAAATTCATACTTTCTAATATCAAATCTAATTTTTATTTTTATTGGTAATTGATTTTATCATCATTATTTTTAAAATTGATTTCAAAATTCTCGGCAAGTTACAGTACTGATAAAAAAATCAATTTGAGAAAAAAAATTTGAACCAGCATCAAAATTAAAAAAAATTTTTCTTGAATTAATTTAATTTTTTCATCAGTCTAAATAATTTTGATCTTAGTAGATATATCTGATGGTTGATTAAAAAGGAGAGCAAATATCGGAGAATAAGCGAAACGGCACAGTTGGTAATATCATCGAATATTTGACCGCACGTACACCGTAGAGAGACAGAGAAGTTCTGGTTCATGGCTGCAACATGTAACATGTAATGTCGCCTCTATTCTTCTCGTTCACCCACCACGAACGGACAATATCTCACAATAACGGCAGCCGAAGCATGAGAGCTGCTGTTGGTGAAGGTTCGGGTGATACGAAGGGTGAAGGAAGGTGACGGGGCAAAGAGCAGGAGTAGCGGACGTCTGAACACCAGTAGTCGACCAGAAGTACAGGGAAACCTGGCACCACGTGCGCCAACTTGACTAAGCTCGGAAACCAGTAGAACAAGCACCAGAACCAGAACAGTCAAACCGGGGAATAAGCACGTGATTCCAACCGATGGGAGATGTTCGTACTTTTTATTCTATTTTATTAGATATTTTTAATGTATAGGATTGTACCTGGTGGGTTAACGTCTGCTGTATTACAGATATATATGTATATATATATATATATAATAGGAAAGTTAACGCCGCGAATTCAACACAAGTTCTACCGTGATATCTCGGATTCTATTCGGGGGCACATGTGCCGTGTGACAAGAATTGGAAATAACGCTTGCGACATCACGTTACAACTCATAAATCCCGGCTTTAAATTTCTCCTACTGTGTATTTCTCCTACCGGATACTCGGGTCAAATAAAACGATATTTTTATAAAAAAATAACTTTTTTTTTAATAAAAATTAAATTGTTAATACAGATATACATACTGCTTTCAATTACTCACTCAACGTCAATTTTTTTTTCTCAGCTAAAACTTTATTAAACAATAAATCTTTTTAATTGATTCCAATTATCTATTTTATTTGTATTTTTAGACAAACCCGGAGCGTCTGTCTTATTGGTCCGGTACTTTAATCAACCGGGTGAATTAATTGGTGGAAAGTCGAGAGTAGTTTATTATTTGAATGTTAATTTAATCAATAAACTTTTCAATGAATAAATTAATAAATTTGATTTGTTTCAAACTTCTCTTACTTTTTAGGTTTTTTCTTAGAGATAAAATGTGGAAAATAAAATATTTATAATTTAACTAGAAGGACCTTTGTTATAAACATCTAAATGAGTCTAAATAATTTAAATTAATTAAGAAAACAAGTACTCAATTTTCTTAAAAAAATCCATTTTGTTTTTCTGAAAAAAAAAAAAAAAATCAACAAGAGTTCCATTTTAGCCACACATTTTCATAAAAAAACTTCGATTCCATTTTCTTCAGTGTCATAAAAAATTCAAAAGCTTCTTCATAAAATTTCATTTTCATCTCGTGAATTTTTAAAAAAACGGTTTTAACTATTTTTAAAAATTAATGAAAAAAAAATTCATATTTTCACTCTGTATTAATTGATTATAATTTTAATGAAAAGTCAAAAATTTCATTTAATACCGAGTGATAGCAATTGTAATTTCATTAAATAAATAAAATTTTACAAAAACTGGTAAATTACTAATTCGCAGCTCCAATTACTCAACAGTTAGTGGATGTAATAATTGATGATCAGTCGGGATTGGTGAATCTCGGAGCGGTAATGTTGAACAATCAAAACGTCTGTATGAATTTATATATATGGGCTACGTGCTTAGT
This sequence comes from Cotesia vestalis, assembly GCA_000956155.1. NCBI lineage: Eukaryota > Metazoa > Arthropoda > Insecta > Hymenoptera > Braconidae > Cotesia > Cotesia vestalis. The sequence continues at coordinate 179,703 of JZSA01000977.1, forward strand.
TATCAATAGTACGTAATTGTGGAATTATTGATTCGCTTGCCGTAGCAATTACTGTACATTACTTGTTGAATACACAGTACATTAAGTAACTTCGCCTTAAGTACCCACGAGGGATGTTTGTTAAAAATATACATTCATATTTTTATCATTAACGAGTTACTGTAATTTTTTTTCCTTTTGTATCAAAATACAAGAATGTCTTGTATTTTATTTTCTTAGCTTGCATTGGTCTTAGTTATATTATATTATTTTATCCAACTCGGTAAACTCTTGAAGTAAATTTGTTTTATCCAAAACAAATAACAACAAAAGAGTATATTAAAAGCAAAATAAATTTTCTTCATTAATATTTTTCATTTTATCAAACGTTTAATCTTTCATGACTTTATCTCGAGTACTCTTACCGCTAATTATTTATTTCTTAGTGCACTTATTTTAAAAATATACTTTGTCCGCAGTTTTAATCCTAATAGCATTACTGAAAGCTTACAGCGAATACTAGTCGTGAAACTTTGAAGAATAATTTATTATTTTTTTAATTTCAATTATTCAATTTGAAGTTTTTTTATTTTTTCTCTTCATAGAAAATTTTAAATATTATTCAAGTGATTGTAAAATTTTTTTTGTGGTACTATTATGGCGGGATTGAATTTTTTAAGCTGTAAGCTATCGATAAACCATAAAAATGTCTCAGCGAAATAAAGATTTGAAATTTAATGATAGTTAAAAGCAAGCGACTGAAAACTTTTTAATCTTATTGACCTTTCGTTCATTTTATTAAAAAATTTACATGAGCCAGTGTATTTTTTGTGAAAATAAATAACTTAATATTCAAAAATAAAAAAAAAAAAATTAAAATTAAAACAATGAAATTAATGTCCAATAAATCGGAGAAACTTTTGCCGGCACCAATGTGTCGGAGCTAATCAATCATTAATATTAATAATTTATACATAAATGTATATATATGACTAAAAGTATATATATTCGATATTAGATGTCAGGTAAACATTTATTTAGGTCGAGTAAATAATCTCTGGTTACCTTGGTGATATAACATTCATCGAACTTAATTATTGATACTGATGAATTTATATACCTAATTTATTATATGATCGATAAATATTTAATGCTGCTGACTAACAGAATTATTTCAAATTAATTACGCGATTCTAATGGCTAACATTTACCATTTAATATTTATTTTTGCCTGATTTAGCCTGATCGATTTTTAATTTATCAGTAATAGCTGCTATTCATTCACTCTAATCAAATTGATTTTATTTGTAAGTAGTGTTGCTATTTTAACTCAGACTTTTAATTGATTCGTGTTCATTTGTGCTGGGAATAGTTGATTGGTAACTGGAATTGGGTCTGGGTCGAGATCAATAATATTGAATACCAAAATCACCACAGAAATTCCAATATTAATTATTATTATTATTATTATTATTATTATTATTATTATTATTATTATTATTATTATTATTATTATTATTATTATTATTATTATTATTATTATTATTA
>JZSA01000979.1:0-11535 GCA_000956155.1 Cotesia vestalis
TTTTTTTTTTTATTTTTTTTTTTTTTTTTTTTTTTTTTTTTTTAATTCTATGTTTCGTCAATAATTTAAAAATTAATTATAAAAAACAAAAAATTTTTCCAAATAATAATAATAATAATAATAATAATAATAATACAATTGGTAGAAATTAAAGCGCCTGAATTGAGAGAATTGAAATTCGATGACATCTGATATACGTTATCGACATCGTACGTACCTTGTCAGTGACGATATGACTTGCACACAGCCTTACACAAGCTTATGTATGTATAACGTAAATGTGTATGTACATGTAGAATAGTCTAAAGCCACAAGTACTATCACCAGACCAGGAATAGTAGGATGTGGTCTTACAAAGCCTGGTACGCGCCAATCAGTCCAGGCGTTTCGCTTGCGAAATTGGGTCGTTCAAGGATATGCAATACGATTAACAAGGTTACATGCTATATAAATCAATATGCCAATGACTTATTTATATAAACCACAGGTTTATGCTCCATATTACTCGTTACCATCCCGTAGTTAGGTAGTTTACATTTAGTTTATTTTTATTTATCCAAATAAAACCAACAGCTTGATATTACCAGTTCTCTTCGTCTTCAGGTTCAAATTAAATATAAACAATAAACAGAACACTAAATTTAACAGACTGTGTCATTACATCCTTCCTCCGCTCGTGCATAGTGTGTCACGCTCGCGAATAAACGGGGCGTTTCTGGTTATACTTTCATGCAATGACTAAATGAGAATTTATAATTATCTGTTTCAACGTTAATGTCAACATTTACAAAATTACCTTTCATTCTCGTTTTCATTTTAATCTTCAGTATAAACTATTTAGTTTAATTTTTATGATAAATAGTTAATTCAACAATTAATTGCCCTGTTAATTTGTAATAAAAACTAAATAACAGGTAATAAAATTTGAGTGTCATGTAATGAAATTTTAAAAAATAATTTACTTAAATATTTTTTGACTATACATTTTATAACTTTAAAATTGGCCCTCTGAAATTACCGTAGAAAAATAAAAATACGAGTAAAACTATTAAAGTCGCACGAAAAGTCTATGATAACGCTTTTATAGATCATTAAATCCTCAGAGATAGATTCTCGCTATTCTTATGTAAATTTAATAGTTCAATCACAATCACAATCGCAAGTACTTTTCAATTTTTATCACGGTTCATCATTTCTGATAAAAAAATCTACCCTAAAGTACAATGCGACCAAATTTTGAAATCTATTTTGACACTCAGAAAAATACTGGATCATTTATAAATAATTTATAGCTTCTACGCTAACTCATTCCTTTCAAACATTTACTAAATAGCTTGGGGAGCCTAAATAAAGTGGGATCATATTTTCTTTAAGCATCCAGAACGAATTAATGCACCACACATCTAGGGTGGTTCGAACAACAGTCGATATTTGATACAAAATAAATTCATCCGTTATTTTGGTGAGCCATTTTGATAGCTAATTTGTCATTTAACGACAAATTTGTGAAAGAAGCAGAAAACAGGGTAACGATTACTTCAATTAAAAACTCTTACTACCCGTTACATTTTTGGAATTATAAATTGCAACTTGTAATTGATAATTACTGCCCCGAATTTCCCTGTAGCTGAGCAAACACAACTCATGTTCAATTCTCAGCAGACAAATCATAAATCCTTGCAATACCTTGGTGATAAATCCAGTTCAAGCATAACATTACAATCTATTTTGGGGAAATACATACTCTACAAATGTTTTACGCGGAAAAGCTTTCTCTAATTTATGTCACTATCTTTATCTATAATTGTCATTATAATCGATAATCGATTTGTTTATTATCAAACCCATTAGAACCTAAATGTGGTTACTGAAATACATTTAGTTGCTCTACTCAGTTTTAAATAGCCCGGAGGGCAAAGAGTGCATGGCCCATGTGAACTAAAACCGCATAAACAACAGAATAGAACGGACAGAACGTTTGATAGTCTATACCAGCTATTGAATTTCATAGCCTTTTTATGAATGGCTCTTCCGATGACATAAACAGAATAGCCTGGAAAAATCAAACAATACTCCTCTCAATATCACTTCGTCTGTCTATATATAAATATAATAATACATATTAATCCTGTTGGTACAGATATACCGTGGTACAACCAGGTTTAACAAAAGATACTAGATGTTCAAACAATTACAGCCGTTTTTTCATTTTTATCACCTCCAATTGCTCACTTACCCAGTGAAAGAAATATATTTTAATCTGTATAAAATTTTGTTGGACAAATTTACATTGAAAAGTGTTATGAGAAAGTCTGGCGCCCAATTTTGCGACAATTTTCGTATTTCTTTTTATAGAACAAAGTGGTTTTATACCACAAATAATAAATCTATTAAAAACATCAATTAATTCATGTATTATTATTCAATCAGGAGAACAATCAGTTTGAAAATAATTGATAAATTTCTCTATATTGTTTTGTAATACAATATTATCCGATAATACTCATGTACAATGTTGAAGGAGAAAAAAAAGTGTAACTCGGAATAAAAAAATATTGTTTAAATGACTATCCAACGTATCCTCAAATGACGTTTCCTTAAAATAACGATCCGGTTTTCTGATTTAAGGATTCATTTGTTTCACTTAAGCATACAGAGAATAGCTCTGGTAAATATATGCAGTTTCGTCAAAACAAGCATCTGTTTTGTTAACCTGAGGATCTGTATAGTTGAATCAACCAAATGTAACGTCTTAAATAATGATATGGATTGTTATTTTGATGAGTCGCTGTATAGCTGAATTCTCATTCTAACAATATTTTTCTTTCCTTGTAGTCTAAAATTCTGGCGCCCAACGTGGCACTAATCTACCCTGAGAAGTCAGACAGTAAAATTTATCCAATTTTTGAACTTCTTTGTGGTTAATATCATTTTCTTAAGACAACTGAGCACAGAACAAAGTAGTTTTATTTTACATAATTTGTTCTAAATCATAAATCCATAAAAAATCTTACAACCAGTTTGAAAATAATTAAAAAAAGTCTCTTAATACTTAATACTATCTTATAATCCAACAGTGCCCAACCGATAATACTCATGTACAACGTTCAATGTTCAGTAGATGACTCACCCCTCATTTTCCCATCCCCTCTATGAGCCTTCAGCTTCTCGGCAATGCAATGGCAACCCGGTAGCTTTGACCCGATTCCTGGGTGGTATACAGGGTAAAATATAAAGTAGGGTAAGGTATTGATATTGTTCGCGCCGCAAACATCAGTATGGGATGTGATGTTATGTGTTCTCTCTTTCACTTTCCTCATTCTGGATACTACTCTCTATAATACCACTGCATGTCTATCTATGTTTATGTCTGTGTCCATGTCTGGGTGTCTTTGTTCATTTATTTATTTATTCCTTTCTTTCCCCGTTTCTTCCACGACCGCTTTCATCCCCTGTTCCTATTACAACCAGTATCGTACTATCGGGCTGTAGCTCATATCTCTTCTCAGCTGCTATTTCAACACATGAGTACAGAATTTTTTTCTGTTTTTCCGAGCTGCGTTAACGAGCGCTGTAAAACGGCGAGCTTTGTACCTTCACCAGACTGTGACTGCATCGTATCGGGACACACATGACTCACAACATACAACATACAATATACAACATAGTTCCATTCCTCTCTTGTGTAGAACTCTGATACATGTTGTACGTTTTACAAAGTAAAACCCCGTTCTATTAACCCACTAAAATAAAGTTCAACAATAAAGAGTCAAAAATACATTTGAGTTTTTAGACACGTATGTATGTACCCAATGAAATATATTATTACACATTATATTGTGCAGTTAGCAAAGCCAAAATAATTTCTCAGCACTTTTATTTCTCTTTTTTGGTTAAAAAATTTTTAGTTTTTTTCTTTGCTAAATTTTTTCAATTAATATTTTTAATTTTATTAATGTGAGCTTTTAATAATCGAAATTTGATGATTTTACAGGACGAGAAGAATCAATTACTCATTACCAATCTGTGGCTGAAACTGGTGAGTCAACTGTTATTTATTAAGCTCTAGTTTTGTGGAGAAATAAAAAAAAAAGAATCAAGTTAGAGTTAGAAAGTAATTAAAAGAGGATAAAATCGTTTATTCGATTAGATTGTTACTGAGCTGGCACACAAAAGGAATGAGCGGATGAATTTAAAAAGAACTTTTTAAGTACTGTTAAAATACCATGAATAAGTAAAAGAATAAGTGGGAAAAAAAAATTAAATTCGCTCAAGAAAAAAAAATCTTAAAAAATAACGTTATTGGTTCAAAAATTTTTCTCTACACATAAAAAAAAATCTTCTTGAATCAAGTATATATTTTTGAAGAGCTCAATATTCTTGATTTAAGTAGAAAAATTCTTGATTTAAGTAAATTTTTCTTGATTTGAGGAAATTTTATTAAATTCAAGAATTTTTCTACTCAAATCAAGAATATTGAGCTCTTCAAAAATATATACTTGATTCAAAAATTTTTCTCTTGATTCAAGTTAATATTTTTTCTGTGTATAGAGTCAAAAAATTCATTTTCTTCCAAATGGTATTTCTAGTTAATTTTTCTACCAGTAAATGGCAGGGTGTGGTACATCTTGAAAATTGCGAATTGCAAATATTAGTTTTACTATCATTCAATAGTGTTTTCATGGAGATGAATCCTAGAGCTATTGAAAAAATATAAAATATTAAAAAATGAGAAGATTTTCTACTTTAATATCTGGAGGTTTAAGTACTCATCTGTCGTTACAAGAACAGGAACGCGCAATGACCTAAATTCGATATTGAGGATTACGCCAGTAGAGTACAGAGTACAGGAACATTAATTTTTCGTTGTAACGTTATTATTAAACTAATAATCGGTTGTTATTATTGAAACGATTACCCGATCTGTTAAATTTTTTATTTCATTTTAATTTAACGATTAATGTTGAGCGTTAAGCGTTAACTAACAAATCAGCATAAAAATGTCGGATTGTTTTTTCATCCGGACATTTTTATTTATTGATTCAGTGAGATTTTAAATTATCGCCTCGTTAGATGCCGACGGGAGAGAGTTTTCAATTTGCATATGTCCACACACACTGTCATCCATTTAATGGTTATTAAATCATTACGGCTCGTAACAGTTCGTTGGTCAAACAAGTGTATTGGTTTGTTATGCTAATCGATTTTAGTTTCTGCAATACACAAGTTGAGTATCCCCCGTTTTAATTGTCATTTTCAACCGTTTTTAAATTTCATTAAAAAGGCTTAATTTTTTTTTTTTTATATTTTGTCTTTCACACCAATCCCGATATTTATTTTCTCACCGCGTTTTTAATTTTTTTCCCCCTCAAAATTACTTTCTCGCTCATTTGCATCGATAATGAGAACGATAACTTTAATCGCGTGAATTTGCAAACAGGTTACTACACTTTTATTTTTTCTCAGCTAATTACCTGGTGATTAATTAATCGATTAAATCATTTGTGTTTATTAGCTTTTGTTTATGTTTTCGTACATTTTAATTTAATTTTTACATTACTCGTTAATTATTCATAACTCATGTTCGTAAATATTGTTTTACCAAACAAATTCTCTGTCAATTTTCTTATTATTCATTTATTAATCACAATATTATTAATATTATCTCTTCATTTATCTGTCATTAAATTTTGTTCATTTTTTTTCTGTTGAAAATTTCCAAAATTTATTAATTTAAATTTTTTTGATAAATTTAAAAAATGAATGTATACATTTTTAAAAGCAAACAAACTCATTGCATCAACCAGAAGTTTTCCACACGATTAAGGTCAATCAGAGTAATGAATCCCCCAGATGGCATGTTCATAAGAAACGTACAAATGTATGGAAGAACATGAACCAGGGAAAAAGTACATCTGTTATCTTCGGGTGTTTTCTTATACATAAAATTTAAATGAAAATTCATGGTTGAGTGACGTGGGTAGAGACGCTAAAGCTAAAAGTCATGAAAAAGTTTCATAACAAGCGTGTTACATCTGAAACTTACCATTTTTACGATTCTTCTTGCGCTTTTTCATGCCTTGTGCACGCGCCAACGGGAAAACAGATAAAGTTACATTTTTGTTTTTATCCTCGGAGTATAAATGCGATACAGACACGAATACGCTCGTGTTTTACCATTAAATCTCAAGCTCGCTTAGATATATTTTACTTTATAAAAAACTTTACTTTTAATTATTAATGCTGTGAGAGCTGCGCCCAAAGTGAGGGAGAGCCATCAACGCAACGTCAACATAAAAACATTAATCGAATTTTTTTCTGTTTTTTTTTCTTCTCGTGTTGAATCAAATTTTTCCAACTTTGAAACATCTCAGTTCCGATAAAATATTTATGTTACTGATTCTACACTCTAGAAAAGTTTTAGAAGATTTTTTCTTCAAAAATCAACGCAATCATGATTTCAAAGTAGAAAAGTGACAAAAATTTTTTTGTTTATGTAGGAAAATTTTACACCACATTGAACCCAAAAAATTCTATACAGCGTATCCTTGAGTTATAAAAAAATTGAGTTAAAAAATTTCAGAGCAATTTTAATCTAGATGCTTATTGAGCGAATTCGCGCGACGATTGAAATCCTCCTTTGTGAAATACTCGAACGGAATAACAGTAATCGAATAATGAAATCCAGTGAGTACCGATAAATTATTTGGAACGATTAATTGAAACTATCGAATTACGTCTTATGCCAGCGATCTTCCTTCCGGATGACATAAATAATTGCAAATAATTGTATTAGCTTATATACTGTTAATATCTTAGTAAATGGATTCAGGAATTTCAATTTCCTGTGACCTTTAATCAAGATGTCCAACCTCTACCCGACAATATATCTGTAGGTGTGTGTATATAAGGAGTTTGGTAAACAGGGGAAGTAAACGCGAGAGGTGAAATAAAGAAAGAGGAAAGCGGAATAAAGAGAAAACGTCTGATAAGTGATAAGACGGACTATAAAGCATGGAGTGGCCTCAGTGGTTCTTCAGTTCCTTCCTATTCCGTTCCGTTCCTCCTTCCTCCCCTACTTCTCTTAATACTTTTACTTATAAAGTAAGTTCTAGAACCAATTAAATTGAAAACCTTCTCTAATCTCTTCAGGCGTTAACTCGTCTCTTCTCTAGTGAAATTAGTCCCGGGGTTCTATAATCTAGACTCCGAGTTATAGGTTATATATTCATTCGATGCTTGGTTTCAACTGTTCCTAAACGGATTTCCTCATTTTCGGATGTTCTTACACTGCTATGCACTGATCTCCACTCGGTCTATCGGAATCAAAAATCACCGCGGTTTAAAAGCTCCGCTAAAACTTTAGATTATCAGTCCGGTTCTTGTCTGTATATTTCGTTCCGTTTGTATTCAAGGAACTTTTCATTTAACCGTAACTTTTATTCTCAACAATTTTTCTTAACTAACGGACTTTGATCTACTTTTATTTTGGTAAAACGACTTAACTGAAATTAATTTGGTAATCATAGTTATTAATAATTTCATTAAACTATTATTAAACTTTTATTTCCAAGGGAATTTATTAAAGTTATTAAGGAGTTTAAATTCGTCTAAAATGTCAGATATGAATTATATCATTCAGCTATGTTAATTTTAAAATAAGAATATTTTGTATAGTTTTTTATTTATTTTTTTTTTTTTGTTAAAATTATTGAATTGTTAAATTGTTGAATTATTAAATTATTAAATTGTTAAATTATTGAATTATTAAATTGCTTGTCGCGTTTAAAATAAATCTAAATATTAACAAACAAAATGAAAAAAATTATATCTGGTCAATAAGACTAGACATGTAATTGTTAACCATTGAATCAATATTAGATAAAAAAAAAAAAATTAAAGAAGAAATTACAACAATAAATTTTGAACTATCTTTAGATAACAATAAAAGAATGAAATAAATTTTCTAATCGTTCACATAACTACTCAGGTGGTTTTTGCATTTATTATTCTGAAAAGCATCATCAAATCACCCTTTTTGCACGACTCATGATACGAAGCATCAGAGAGTGCTTTACGATTGAAAAATTTATTTTGCCTCAATTTCGTAACTATTTTATTCATTATACGATTGGTAATCCGTCTAATTAATTTGTGCATCATTCGATAGATAATTTAATGAAAATTAATTCTGTAACTGATAAAAATCAATTTAAGTTTATAGAACCAGAAAAAAATATCGAAATAGTTAAAAAAAAATTGCTTTCAGTCAACTCAAATGTCCGTTTGAAACACGATAGCTTGCGTAAAAATTCACGAATTCAATCAGTTTTTTTTTTTTCTTTTTTATTAACTTGGCATTCACTTTGCGGAGATTACTATTAGAGATGGTCATCTTATTTAATGTTGTTTAATTGTTATTAACGAAAAACTAAAATCAATGAAAAAAATACACTCAGTGCGCACGATCAGTTTAAAATACCGCGCGATATTTACAATGAAAAATTAAAAAAAAAAAAATTGTATTTAAAAATAATGAAAAAAAAAATATAGAATATAAATCATAAACAGTAAATTGAAAAGTAATAATTAAATAGAAAAAGAAAAATGTTTTTTCAGAACATCAATTATTTTTTTTTTTTATTTATCGATTAAATGAGCATTATGAGTGGTGCACTTTGGATTTGCCAAACTTTTTTCAACTTACGAACGATAAAGAGACTAGTGTACTGAAATCATGCTTTAATTAAATTACGCATAAATGTTAACAAATGATTGATCCCATTTTTATTAAATTTATTTACATAGATAGTTGATAATTTACTCAATCAACAAAGTATTGCATAAAATGGACAATGTGTAGAATGTTATATATATATAAAATAAAGTATGTACTTCTTAATCTACATACCCAATTCCAACTTAAAATCTTCCAGGCTCCGTGACTGGGTCATAAATTAAAAGATTAACCCTTCACCCTTTACAAATTACACTGAATCTTATTCCAGAATTCTTAAACCCCTTTTAAATCCCCGAGTTTCAAACTAAGCAACTTCGATTTGTCGAACATCCTCTAGTATAATTGAAAATCACGGGTCATTATAACGCCTGACCTTTGAAAGCTTTACTATTTCACTTACCCACTTCACAGTACCTGTAATATCCTAGAGCACTATAGGTGGCACATTACGCCCGTAAATTAGGGTAAAAATCTTTCTCACGAATTAATAAAACCAGACCCTTGATTCTTGATCCCGACGACCAAATTCTTACAATAAAGAATAGGGGCAAATCTCTTCTAATTGTAATTATCTCAATAATGAGAATGTTTCATGTTCTTTAAGTCGGGTAATAAAAACATCAGCCCCTTGGTAACTCCAGTAACTTGGTAAAACTATGAAATAAGAAAAAATAAAATAGAGAGAAAGAGGAATTGGTGAAAAAAGGGACAGCACCGTAGTATTTTATAAAACTCGATCTCTCAGCAAAGAAAATAGTTAATAAAACCGAGCTAATGAGAAGACTGTGTAATATATTTAACAGATGGGAATTAAGTTAAGTCAGTGTGAATTGATTCCACTAATGAGAGTGAACTGAAACATTTAATGAACGCAGCATCAATTTTCCATTGAGTCTATTTTAATTTAGCGTTTCCAATTAGTATTGCAACAAATTGGACGTATGATGATGAATTATAATCAAGCACCAGCATTTCGGCAGACATCCAATATTTATCATCTACAATTATAATGATAATAACAACACATTATTTTTCCATTAAAAATCATCATCATCATGATAGAAGTCATTAACTTGCGATTATTAACATCACGATAATAATGCTGTAATAATAGTGAATTATAAATCAACTGGTAGTAATGAATTAATAAGTAGTTGTTAAAGCTTTATTATATGTATAAATGAAATCGGATAATTTATCCGGAATCCTTCGAGCATACGGTAATCTCAAAAGCATAAATTTATATCAGTGCTGCGGAGCAAATGCGGCACATGCCTGGTTTCTTCTGCACTACCCTTTACGCTTACCTCTTTATCACAGATGGGGATAGGAGCATAGGAGTAGTTTAACCTAACGATAATGCCTCATTTTCCGGAATTAAGGTCTTTCGAAAGTTCTCCAGAGCACCCGTTACCAGCCACGGTCACCGAAACGGGATAAAAATAACCTGGGTTGCTTCTCAGTTCAGGAGTTTAAATCCAACAGCCAAATGACACAAAGACTCTAATATTTAACGGACGATTACTTGAATTACGGCTGAGTTGACTCATCTCCTGCATAAATAGTTTCACATTAGTTTTTGTTATTATTATTATAATTATTGTTATTACTTTTTTTTTAATGATCTATTCTGCTATTATATACTCTCGCGAATAATAACCCCTGTTTCTCATTGTCCTTAATGAACGCCTGTGGCTCATCTCTGTCAGCACAAAATACTGTATGGTCCTTTCCGACCTTTACTATTATTGTTATTATCATTATCTTTATTATTGTAGTTATTATTGTTATTTTTTATTTGTTCTTTAACAGAGTAGTTGTGAATAGAGTTTTCACATAATTAATTTAATTTCTGGTGGAGTTTGAAATTGAACGTAATAACTACCATTAAAAGTCGTCTTCTTTATAAATTTCTCGTTTCCAGTCGTTAAATATTTAACAAACGTGAGTACTTAAAAAATTTAGTAATTTTGAATTATAATGTTGTCAACCGCTAAAATTGTTTAATTATTCATGCAAAGTGTAGTTAAAAAAAAAAAAAAAATTCAAATCCATTAAATTCTTCTCGGTTTTAAAGTTTTTACCACTTAAATGTTTTTTAATTATTTGTAAACTAATATTCAGATTTTTTGCACTCGGTTGCTTTTAGAAGAACATTTTTATTTTTTTTTGGATAAAATAGAAGTTTAATTAATGATCAATTATTGTTTTGCTGCAGTGAAAGTTTAAGTTGAAGTAAGAAAATCAACTCCGAACAAATTTTTTTTGTTTGATTGTAAAAAGAACACTAGATTGTTTTTTTTTTTGCGCAGTCGAAAATTAGTTTTAGTTGAAAATGAATGTAGAATTTTAATAAGCATATCTTCTCATCGATTTATCGTGATAGAATAAAAAAAGGAGGAAAAAAAGTAAGTTGAGGAATATCTCTCGAATTCGGGAGTAATTGAAATTGTTTAAATTCCCATCCACCGAATTCCGTAGTCTCAAGTAAATGCCATTGAAGCTTGTTGAATTTTCACAGCTGCATAAAGTATTGCATGATTGGATTGGTGAAAAAATAAAAGATAGAATAAGGGTGCTACATATAATAGCCTGCGCATACGTAGAATAGTAATGTCTGTACAGAAAGTGTTAGGTAGAATTAGGTGAAAAATTACTCATGGGCCCACCAATGCATTCCTACCGACTTTCTTCCTTTCCTCTACTTTAAACTCACACTATAGATATTACCTACTATTTCATTACAATTTTCCGTTTCCACCCCGAGAATGCGATTGAGTATTTTATAAGTCACC
>JZSA01000980.1:0-55219 GCA_000956155.1 Cotesia vestalis
TTTTTTTTTTTTTTTCATGGTCTTTCGTTATTCACGAGGTAAAGTTGGCGCACAGCAAATTTTTATAACGCAAATTAAATTCTTTAGCAGAACAGTTAAAAAAAGAATTCGCGATCGAGAAACTTTTGTGAAATTAATTAAAGTATTTAAACGATTATTCAATTTTCATCGAATGGCATTTACTTCTACTCTGCATTACATACTTCCAACTGATAAATTATTATTATTATAGTATTGTCATTAAATGAATGCGATAAAAAAAAAGTCGGTTTATTTTTATAGCATTTTGACGTTGAATTGAGTAGACTGAGGATCAAATAACACAGACAATCATATGAGCTTCTTATTTTTCGAACAATTCCCCGAGCGAATCGTGCAAAACTGCATTTATTGTATTTCACTCTCGATGGCTACGTGATCCAATCGTTGAGAGTTCTCTTGTGCGATCGTCTCTTATTCTTTTCCGTCTTTACTTCCATGACAAAGATCCTCAAGAGAGAAAGGGGACACATTTCGATAAATCAGTAATAACATGAGATCCTGAATTTTGTCGTTCTGACGTTTCAAATAAACAAAAATCCTATTACACTTGTTTTAATTAATACTTATCGGATGTCTGATTTATTTACAGCATTACCAGTAAATTTTTTGATCTTTTTAACTTTCTTTGAAAAGAAAAAATTTTACACTGAATTAATTAAACATTATATAAAGACACTTAATTATATTAATAAAAATTTTTAAATTAAAAAAAATCATCAAATTTTTTCCTTTAATTAATAAATATGCAACAATATTACTGTGTTTTAAAATAATACAGCTTATTTATTTCGTTCCACCTCCCCACTGAAAATGTCGCGCGTCCCGATGTCTACCATGTCGTCTCATACGAAAAATTTACTGTAAACATTGGATTTAAAAGAAAACTAATTATAACTGACTGGCGTAGAAATCACGAGTAAAGAAACTTTTGAAAGATTGACATGAATTTATATTGAAGAAAAATGAAATCTGTTAGATTTCTTACGATTGAAACAAAACAATCTCTGTTATCTCACATAACAATCACTTATATTGAACTGACAAGAAAATTTTCAACGTAATATTACTCCAACGTTTCACATTATTATTTTTTTAATGCTAAAATTTTTTTGTTCATTATTAATACTCGGAAAATTCAGTACATTTTTAATTTAAACAATAATAATATTCGAGACAATAACAACGTAAATAAGAGCGAAAATAATACAAGCATTCTTTAAGTTATAAGTTATCTCAAAGTACCTGAAAGTAGTTATAAAAAAATAAAAATTAAAATGGAATAATAAAGAAGGAAAGTACAACTGCTGGTTACTTTTTTCAGGAGTGGAATGACGTCAACATGAGGTGGAATGTCTCGCAATACGGTGGGGTGAAAGACCTTAGAATTCCGCCTCACAGATTATGGAAGCCCGACGTTCTTATGTACAACAGGTAACGTTAACAATTGCTTATCTTTTTGCTTATTGTTGCTATTATATTTTCCATAACTTTCAGCCATTACTCCACATAAATAATTCATACGTGAAAACTATTAGTCGTTATGTATACTCTACTTTTAGAAACTATTTTTGTGAAATAACTACTTTAGTTTTATGTACTAAAACTTGGAGCATAATTTTTGACCATCAAAATTTTGAATTCTACTGCTGCACATGTTATTGATCAGTAACTATAACTTTCGACTTTGGATAATTGATAGGAGTTTTGGGAACTGTTGAGCCAATAACTTTCGCGTTGGAACTTTTAACGCCGTAATTTAGTGAAAAAAATGGATTTTCCGTAGAATATACCATTAAAATATTCATCGAAAGTTATGAGCTTAAATTTTAGATCACTAGTGAGTGCTTTCTGGAATCTGGTTTCGCTCCTAGAAGTTCAGCTCTAATAAATCGGGATCCCATTTATTAAAACAGACATTTTTAGAATAACAATTTGCATATTCAATACACGTTCACATGTTTTTCTTCGTGTTACGCTGACAGTTATTAGATCCTCGAAAAAAATTACTCTCTACGGAATGGGAATTCCTAGTCATTTTTCAACTAACCATCAAGATTAATGCAATAGTCAAATATAATATTAAATATTGTAAATTATAACTCCAACTTCTGGTTATATTAAAAGTCTCAGTAATATATTGCACAATATATTGAATATACAACTTTTATTTAGTGAATTTATATTAATAAAACTTCAGTATGCAAAAGTTGGAGATCATTTCTTTTATGACCGTCGAAAAACATTATTTATATAAAGTATCCGCATTCTGCGTACCTACGATAATTTTATAAACACATTCAAAATTTAAACTGAACATCTGCCAAAATTTACCTCGAAGTTTTCTTTAGTTCTGTCATTTGGCAGTACAGCCTAATTAAAATTTATTTGTAATGCAGCAAAAAAAATTTCAATGTTAATCATCATTCAACACAATTTTTTTATAAAATAATACACTTTCTTTTTTTGACTTAATATGATTTTTTAAAGAGTTGAATTAAAAACAAAAAATGTTTCAGATATTAAAAATCGCTAACTAAAAATTTATGATTCGTATAAAAAAAATTCTATGCTTACTACCTTTAAGGGGGCGTTATATAGAATTGCCTTATTTTTGGCCGTTTTTCAAAGGTTGAAAAAAATTTAGAAAGAATTAATTAACCTTTTTGAGAGTCAGCATATCCATTCATCATGTATTCAAATACAAAAAACAAAAATTTTTTCTTAATTTTTAGCGTTTGTTGTAGTGATCCCAAATCTAAAATCATAGTTAAACAGTGTTCACAAATCATGTATCTTCTAGTTGAACCTAAAAAAGATTAAAAAAGTAAAAAAATCTCAGATTTGTAGGCCTCTGAAAAAAAAGATTTTTTACCTTTTTTTCCGATGGTATTTAAGTCAAAAATAGTAATTTTTGCAAATTTTTTTGGCATTTTACTGGTTCAACTAGAAGATAATACTTCATAAAAGGTGTGTACCAAATTTCATTAGAATCGGTTGAGAACTTTCTTAGTAATCTTGCCCGTCAATTTAAAAAAAGTAGTTTCGAGAGAAACGCGTTTAGATTCAGAGCCGACTCTTGCGATACTATAAGCGCTGAGCACTTTAACGAATTATAACTCACAAAATAATGCGAATTTATATTTAGAAATTCACAGGCATATTTTAAGGGTATTATACTAACTATTGATGCAAAAACAAAAAATGTTTATTTTTAAAGTTTTTTTGCCCTCCTTAAAAATTAGATTAAAAACAATAACTCTCGAAATAGAAAAAAATGTTCTCTTGCAGCCTATAAATCAAAATAAAAAAAACTTAACACATTTGCAAAACTTGCCTGCGGGACCAACAATAAATAAATAACAGATGCATAATTAATGATAAAACTTGGTCGTTTAATCGAATAGTGAAGTATTTTAATTGAATATGGAATCCGGTTGTTCCTCTGGCCGCATTAAGTGATTAATTAAATAGTTGGGAAGCAGAATAAATCAAAAAGTGATTGCCCAGGTAATATTAATTACCCTCGACACTTGAGACCGACCACAACTGCGGAGAAGCAGGAGATTATTGTTTGTTATCGAACAAACAGATTAAATCACTGTGTAAATTCTTCGAAATCCGGACATTTGGATTAGTATATCGTTAGAAAATCTGGCGAGAGGTTAAAGTTTACGTGATGCCAGGACACAAGAGATTCTTGTGTCCTGGTATTTCATACACACCCACAATAGAGTGCAGAGAATACACCGATGTGCTCTGGTGTCTCGCATTCTCGATCTACACCTATACGACGGTTATACTACTTCAGTAGGCCGAGGAAGAGAGAACGCACTAGATAGGTAAAACAAGACATCTAGACAATGCTTTTCTCTCCACCTACACACATATTTATATAACGCTATAAACTCTATAACTATACGTCTATATAAATTCGCTCGTCTCGTTGTATTTTAGAGAATAAAGCCCAGCTGACATCCCACATGACCCGTCCAGTATAAGTCATATTGTACAAACTCGAACGTTTGTCTTTTACGCTATTACTTTTTCCCGTTATATTATTTTGCTAAGCATAAATATATTCACATTCATACTTTTAGGTGAACGTATATCCACAAAGTTTCTTTTATTTAATTAATTCAAACGGTCAAATGAAAATACATATTCATGAGTTAGGATAAAAAAAAAGAATTTTTTTTAATAAAATGAAATTTTTATTCAATTTAATTTATTCCTATTTTTTTTTTTTTTTTTTTTTTTTTTTTTTTTTTTTTTTTTTAAGTCACCTTTTACGTAAGTTGAAGTTGTGTGCTTTTATAATTTATTTCTCAAAAATTCCGCCGAATAATTAAATAATAATATCGAATATGTATATAGAAATATATTTCACTTGAAAAGATTGTATTATATATTGTAGATTATAAATTATGCACTTTTCCAGCTCGAATCGCGGGTAGGGACTTTCAAACTTTCGAACAAACCATGCAAACTTCTCTTCATTGCCAATTTATGAATTCTTCCAGAGATACTGTACTACTGTACTACTGAAACGTGTAATTATTTGTGAAAAACATTTCTAATTCTGAATCAGAATTCATTTCACCATGATTACACTCGAAATTCTACCAAAGTTTTGCTGTCATTATTATTTATGTCTGCGGCATAAATAATATAAAGCTTAAAAATGTTTACGCTTTGATATATATTGTTGTTTTGAATCACGGAAATAAATGTCATTATCAACAATAACTTTTCATGAAATATTTTCGCTATAAAATTTTTTTTGTTTATTATTTATTAGTTTTTATTTATGCTTCAAGAAAAACCAAGCTTGAAAAAATAAATAATTGATCATTTTCATTTACTTAATTAATCAAAGAAAATCGGTAAGCCCTTAATTACACAGATAATTATTACAGACATAATTACTACCATAAGAATTATTATTATTTGTCAAAGAAATCAAAGTGAGTAATTTTAATTATTCCTTGCGGGTCTTTGACACTGTATAAAAATCTCTTCAATTTATTCGCAATAAATTTCCATTATTTACAATAATATTTATTTTTCCGTACTTTTTTTTTAATAAAACAACTTTTTTATAGCCTGTTGCAGTTTGTAACTAAAAAAAAATTTCCGGTAACAGATGTTCAAAGAATTCCCATTATTTTTGATAGAAAGAAAAAAAGGTCGCGTAGAAATGAAGTTATTATTAATGTTGTGAAGTTGGTGATTTATAGCAATCTTGTTTGGAGTCTCAACTTGTAATGTGTCGCCGGAGGGCACTTTGAAGCGTTATTTTCCGGAAAAATTTCTTTACAGTTTAGAATTAACATTACTGTAACTATTTCGTAATTATAAGATACTTGCATTAAGTTTAGTTACTCGTTTTCTAATTATTCGTCTTAACTAAAGTACAATTTACCAAACTTTTAAGTAATAGTCTTCTAAATATTTGTTTAGACGTGAGGCTTTATATTTTTTAGAAGATTATACAAAATGTTTATTAAATTTTTAAATTTAAAAGTTGAAAAAAAAAATGATACTTGAAAAATATCAGTAAAAAGCGAGCCAAGTAAATATTTTTTAAATTTCAGAATTGAAAAAAAAAACAGTAAAAACTTTTGTAAATGTTTAACGATTCTCCAATCTATGAATATTAATAAAAAAAAAAAAATACCGCCGTCTATTCCACCTTTAAATAATTCACATCATTATCATCATTATTGATTCAAAACCAACTGCAGTAGTCATTAAATTCAAAGGACAATTATCCCAAAATTCTCATCTCAGCTTGCAAAATTTATTAGGATGTGAAAATTTAATGCAGGATCAAAAGATTGGTAAGCATCCTCGAGTACTTAATGTCTTAGTGAGTAATAAAACGGCATTTGATTACTCTGCAAGTATACATAAGGTACCAATGAAGATTACCAATCAATATTGTTTGAGCTTGGTTAAAAGAATAATAATTGGTAATTAAAGTAAATTGGGTTGATAAAAGGTGGTATAACAAGAAGAGAAGTGCTTGCAGCTTAAAGACACCGGAGTCGTTTAACATGAAGGTAATCTGGAAGCAGCATGTTCGAGCAGTTGACCCTAGCGGATTGTCGTGCGGTGATGAAGGAAGTTGATAGAGATATAGAGAGAACATATTACCTCGTTCAGACAAATACACATATAGAGTGACGATATATATATATATATATATATATATGTAGTGTCTGTAGTGTTAGTTCCTCCTATCCCTTTGCGCCATCCGATTGGGCTAAGCATTGCTCTCATGTATATTAGCAATAGTGGGTTCGGGTTGGGATTAGAGCTGGAGTTTGAGGTAGAGTGCTATATCGACGAGTTTCTCGTTTGCAAGTACAGTACATACAAATCTTAGATGCATAATGACAAATACAGAGCACAGAGTACAGAGACGCCCTTCATATCACCGCCTACGATGGTCCACATTGACGCGTCGAACATCCGGGCGTTGAATTCTCAACTGATTCTAGGCCACAGCCGTGCATAACCACTTGATCTAATATATACAGGCTTACATTGATTCGGGCTCTCACTCCTTAACCGAGAGTTTGTAATACCCTGGGATTCTCTGGTCCGACTTGCTAACCTCTGAATAATGTTTTATGTAAATACCCCGGGACACAAGGCGCATGGAACTTCGGTCACTCAATTTTCTGATTTATATTTCGGTGGAATTTTTTATGTTATGATTATTTTTTTTTTTGGATAAGCAGATTTGGGAATACGAGAAGAAGATTGAACGAATTTTTACATTTCGATAATAAAAAATCATAGGTACACTGTTAAAAATACTAACTTTTTTTTTTTTTTTTTGGAGATAGCTAGTTTAATTTAAGAATTTATCGCCTTGATTTCTAACTTCTTGACTTGAAGAATTTTTTTATATGATCCAAGAAATTTTTATTTTTAATACTTGACGTTTTTTAATAATGTCCAATGTTGCTTTTAAAAAACCCGCTCTTTTAACTCATAAAACGTCATTTTCAGGTACAGTTATAGTTAATATTTTTTATCATCGCCATTTCTTAAAAATTTAACAAAACGCTTTCGATAAAGAAGAGTTTAAGGATGTACGTTACAAAAATTTTTGAATAAAGGGCTAAAAATTTTTTTACAAGTAAATTTTTACGATAAAAATTTCAGATCAAGTAATCATTCATATTTTGTAGCAAGAATAATTGAAAATCACCATAAAATACATTTTATTGAATCAAGTAATTTTTTTCACTAAAATAATCTACTCTTCTGTTAAATCGAATCATGTTACATTTAAACCAAATCAAACTTTTAAAAAACGCAATTTGACACGAATATTTCACAGCAAGTTGCCTGTGTAAACTTTCCCACAATATGTACTGTCATATGTCCTACAAACGGAGCTTAAGTAAACATTCAGTCTCCATGTGTTCCAATCTCCATCCGTTCCAAAAGCTGTAACACCTCTGCAGCGATTTTTCCAGTGAAAATTGTCCATGAAATAACGTTGAAAAAAGGGAATTTAATCAAAAGTATCGATAACTGATTATAAATTCCGGAACGAAATCCCACGAAAGCTTATCCAGGCGAAGAGTAATTAAAACCCAGAGGAATTAATTAGCTGGTCACCCAGCCGTAGTTACATTACACTAGTGAGCCTATTTGATTGGAGCTAAGCGGTGTTTGCAGAGCGTCTAGTCCCAATCTCGGGACTTTGCTATCAGAGATGTGTTCTATCAGAGAATGCTAATACTAAATGGACAATCGTAATATCGTGAATTGAGATCGAGTGCACACACCATCCAAGTGTTGTATCCTCCTGTCCGTGTATCCTCTCTGGCAAAATTAAATGAGTTGACATTCAGGCCACGGCTTTGCTTTACATTTACGGGGTATATGAAGAACGTGGAAGCGCGAATGTGTGTTGGGCATACATATGTGGTATATATTGTATATTGTATGTGTGGGGGATTTACATGTATAGAGGATAAAGGGAAGACAGAAGACTTGGACCTTTGCCAAGGGTAACTTGCATTAGCTATCCTCTTGCATTCGAGATTTCGAAACCAAAACAGATTAAATTCATGTTTGTCGATACGTAATGAGCACAGTCAAGCGGCAATATACACAAAAGTAATATATATTCTCTTTATCCAGACATATATTAGACTCGATTGTTAGAAACTAAATTACTGGGCTTAACTTTACACTAAAAATATTGAAAATTTTCGGAGAGTTATTGATTTAAATCCAATTTTTTATGGTACAGGCTTAGATCATTTTTTAATCCAATTTTCAAAATTCATAAACAAAAAGATTTTTTAGGTCTGTAAAAGTTTGTAATTTCTAGTTTAACTTATCCAAAATTTATATTAAATCAAAATGAAAAAAAATTTCTTTTTGAAATAATTTTTTTTTTTACGATAAAATGAAAAATATCTAATTTAATAAACAAGTTTTTTAACATAATTAAATTATCTAAACATTTTTAACATTTAATTTTGTTTCTGTTTACAGTAAAAATTACCATCGTTTTTTTATATTTTATTAAAACTATTCTCAAATAATTACTAACTGTAAAATTTATGAATAATTTTCTGTATTAATTTATACCTATCTATTTATGAAATTATAATTTTTAATTATCAATTATAGAGGATACAAACAAGCTAATCTAAACAAAAAATTCATAAAACAAATTTTTTAGTTTTTCCAAAACTTACATTCCGTCAAAATAAATAAAAAATTTTTAATAAAACAATTTTTTTTAATTGTAAAATTTTCAAGTTATCCACGTGTCTATCTTTCAATCTCTATGAATGTATGTTTATATGAATAAGTTTCATTTTTGAGCTTTTACGATTTATTTTACTGCACTCTAAACTTATGCATATAAATATATAAATATAGACATATGGGCCGTTCTCTCTTTCTCTTTCATCGACAATGCGTTGAATTGCCTGGAGGCCGTTTCCCCCATTGGAGTTTATTGGAACATTTATCAGTTAGGGGTCTGCTGCTCTAGTGGGGCAGTGTGCTCTATCCTGGATACTGGATGCCATTGGCGCTTGACTTCCTAGTAATTAGCACCGGATGAGAAACAACAGATTGTTTAGTTTAGGGGGTTGCTGTGTTTTGGATAAGCTATTTATCTCGCTGCCTATTAATTTATTATATACAATAATAATATTATTATTATATATTGTATATTGTATATTTATTGTTTAATATTATTTAATGAAATTATAATTTAAATGGCCTCGGAAAACAAAAAACCGGATAGGTTAAGTACGGGGGCGTTTATTTTATCAGCGCGGATAGTAATTGGATGCCGGGAGATTATTTAATGGATAAACCGAGGAGTTTATACGTCTGTATACTTGTGAATTTTTCACTTATAAATGTCAGAAACCGCATTAGATATATTACCAGCCGGCTCACAAACATTATATACTTTACGTTTGAAAGTCACTTTAATATAAAATGGTTGAATCGTAAAAACTGAGTAAAAGGAGTCGAAAAAAATGATAAAAAAAATTTTAAACTTACTTTAGATCTAAAATGTACTTTAATGTATCACTTTGGTCTAAGTTGAAAGATGTGCCGAGATGTGAATTTATTTTAGAGTTTAGACTTCTGGTGTCTACATTTAATATAAAAATCCTAGATTGTTTATTTGCTAAACAGACATTCACATGTGTACTTTTTTTCTACAATTTATTTCAAAATTTTTACTCCAATATTTACTCTTTGAAAATCTTTGATTCATTAATTTTTTTTTTTTGACGTCTGACTTAAACTAGAATTTTCTACTTGCGAAAATAAGAAGAACAGTTTTTGGTCTTCAAACATTTTTTTTCTTATTCATCAAAATTAATTACACATGAATTAAGGAAATAATTTTCATTAGAAAATAATTTATTCTTGAATTAAGCCGAAAAACATTTTTATATACAAGTGCAAGACTTTTTAATTTAAGAAATTATTCTCTTAACTCAAGAAGTAGATACTTAACTCAAGACAAATGTTCTTGGATTAAGAATATAAATTTCTTTACAAACTAAAATTAATGAAAAATTAAAAAAAAAAATTTTTTTTGTGTATTTAATAAATTTCTAAATTGTATTTAAATAAATAAATCTATTGAAAATGATTAATAAACTCTCTATCAAAGTGAAATGTGTTGATTTGATAAAAACTTATGGACTATTTTTAATGAAAAAACTTAATCATAAATAATTGTTTTACCATCTACAAGTAATTACTAAAAGTAAAACATTAATGACTTAGTAAAAGAAAATGTTTTCCTCAAGTTATATTTCTATTAATAAAACTTTATTTCTTCGGAACCCGTGAAGTTAAAAAATCCATTTTTAATATTTTTTACTCCGAACTATAACTTGATGACAGGTTCGTTTTGGACTGAACATCAGCACAATAGAGCGCAAGTAGATAGCAGAATGGGAAGACGTGAGTGAGATAATTAACTTTAATAACACCGTCACTCGTTTTAACGAGAGTTACCGTTGTTGTACTGTACTATTGAGCAGTACTCGGGAGTTTAAATAAAAAATCTAAGGGATACTGGAACTACTCCGGCAACTATTAACTCTTTTCTTACTGGGCACTAGCACCAGCTTATTCCAAGTCTGTGAAAACAATTGTAGTAAAATATCCACGTACAACACACACTACACAACACGCAAAAAATCATACACCCACACACCCAACGCTAACAATGAACCCCGAATGCCCAAAAAATAACTATTAAAATATAAATGCCGGAATTTTTTACTGAACTTCTACTCGCCCTTTATTGACGTATGTGACAATTCTGCATTGCGGGTTACACACTACAGCCCACGGTACACCAACATATATCTATCCACGATCCACAAGCTCTATATATATTTTCTGCTACAAATACGCATTTGGTAGTTCTGTACAATTGAAAAGGTTTAAAAATTTTTAAATTCTTTTTCAATGACATCGGAGTTTTTTTTTTCAACTCGAACTTTATAAAAAAAAAAAAAAAAATATTTCTTAACGTCATTAAAACAGACGTTAAAAAAATTGAAAAAAAATTAAACAATATATTTTAAAATAATAATACGTTTTTAAATTTCAATTATATCTACTTTTATAAAAATGTTAACATTAGCTTTTTTTAAAATATAAATTAATTAAAAGATATAATTTTGAGCATCTAATAAATTTTAAATTAACAAAAAAATTTTTAATCACACACAAACTTGATATTAATGATATAAATTACAAAATTGAATAAAATTTTTCTTTTATAAAAAATACAACTATAAAATTTTTATATTGTCTGGTAGCAAATAACTACATCGAACAAAGCGGCAAATAAAAAAAAAATAAAGTGCCTGCAAGGATTTCCAACGATTTGAAAATTTGATTTTCGATCGTTAGATCCTCTTCAAGTATATCCACCGGAATGCCACGAAAATCCGTGAAAACTTATCCCATTCTGCATTTCCTTGTGCTAAAAGAAACTGGAAAAGTAGGTGGAGCTGTAAAGACCAACAAAATATATCCATACATACATACACTGAGAAAAAGTATGTAGAAATAGAAATAGAAATAGAAGTAGAAGGAACGAGGGATGATGGAAGCTGGAAAGGGTGAAGGGAGTGTGGTGCTTTCAAAAAGAATGCAATAGCGGATTGGGTTGTGGCCAACTGGCCGGATTCCAACCAATCCTCAGTCGACGGGATGAAGGAGTAGGACTGCTACTGCCGGTTCTAGGTTCTAGGTTGCTTTAGTCCTACTCCTAGATCTGGTCCTACCACCACGAGTATGAGTATGAGTATGAGTATAAGTATAAGTATAAGTATAAGTATAAGTAGTCCAAGTACAGTATAAGTAAAGGGTAGTGCTGTTTCTGATGCTATGTATAACCATTCAACTCGACGGCATAACTTAGCTTAGCTCTCAACTCAAAGAACGTCTCGGCCTCATCCTCATCCTCAGCATTAGCCTCAGCCTCAGTCTGCCTGGACTGCTTTTCATTGAGAATCATGGCTCATGGCTTATCAATGATGCACCCGTGTATCCTTCCCTGGCAGGCGATCTGCTGCAGCTGAGTAATTTAAATCAAGGATCAAGGATATGCGCCGGTGGGATTCCATTGTATATTGGGGACGCGGTATCACACCAAGCATGTTTATACTGACAATGAGCGGGTGAAATCTTGATGGAAGGACTCCTATCTAAATATTAACGCTGTTTATTTTAGTTATTAGTGTTGGTATACACTCTGAGTAAATTAATTATATTTTTTTATGTTTATGAATAATTTGTAAGACCTTTACCAATTATTTATCTTTTTCTTCAAATTAAGATAATTTTTATAGTTTTACATTAATAAAAAAATCAAGAAAAACTATTTTTAATTGAAATTTTATTTGACTTAAAAATTTTTCTGGTTCGAGAATTTTTTTCTTCAATGCTAAAAACGTTTCTCAGAAAATTAAAAAATTTTTTTATCCATTTGAAAAATTACTTTTTTTTAATAAGTTATAATTCTATAAAAAATTTATTTAGATTAGATTCACTTTATTTATACCAAAGCCTAACGGCCAGATGGCAATTTTCAAGTACGAAAAACATAAAAAAAAATTCAGAGTACAATTATTCAATACATTAGAATTATAATGGAGTAAGATGTACTACAATGAGAAACTACATAGTAAATTGACGATGTAGATGAGATCATAATAGAGATAAACAATTATGGTATCTTATAAAATAAGTAAAACTAAAATATTATTATACAAAAGTAGTTTAAATTAACGTGATTCAATTAAGAATTTATACAAAAGCTCATTAAATGTCCAAATTAAACAAGTTTATTGCACGCCTCATAAATGAAGCGGATGAGGCTGTATTCTACATTCGCCTTACAAAAATCAAGCGATTTCTTGAACTAAAATTGTCTCTATTTATTTTCTATCGCACTTGTAGAACAATATTTACACATAAATGTAATGGAAAAACACTAGTTTCAACACTTGTGAAATTTTTAAAAGACATTTTGCTTTTTAAATAAATAAAAAAAATTATTCCGTGGACGTCCGGCTGTCAAATGTATGTATGGAAACCGACGTGGTCACTATAACTGCCGAAAAACTTAACTGATCAAGTCCGCTTTTTTATACGCTTCAGTATGATCTAAAACTAAGTCCTTTCGAAGATCACAGTCTAATTCAATGTAGTTTATTTATAATTAGCAATAAACTAAAATTCCACTAATCGTTTGTATATCTGTGTATAAGTAAATAAGGTTCGTTTACGATACTTGCGCAGTACCTTTTTTTTTTTATGGGTGGACAATGGAGCGAAAGATTTAAAAGTATTTTTTGTATTTTATTTTAATCAATTTTATTGTGGAAAATGCGATTATGAGACGTGCAATTTGCGATTTTCCAAATTTTTTTTGAAAGCTTCAAGACTATGAGAATTTACAATATCTGTTTCTCAATGAAGTTTCTCTTATATACGTATAACTGTTACAAAAATTTTTTGATAATTATTTTAAAAAAATTTTTGTTTTTTAAAGTTATCTTCATCTTTTTTTGAGATTTTTGAAAAAATTCTATAATTTTAAAATTAATTCAGATTAAGATTGAATTATCTTGACAAATAATTATAAGAACAATAACTTTCATCAAAAAATCAGGTATCTTATAAATTGACCTTTGAATTTTGATAATTGAATTTAAAGATTAATTTCTGGAGTAATATTATTCACAGATATACCGTACGCTCAATAAGTTCTCTCATTTATCCTCCTTTTCACTAGTAGATCTAAAGTTTAACAGGAGAATTAGTAGGTTGGTAACTATTGCAAGTAAAGTATTAAATCCCCCGTTTCATTCATCAAAGTTTACCGGAAAATCAGCGGGTGTTGTGTTAGTCGCGTTAACACACACAGCCCCGCACATAAAGTGTACAAAGGTTGCCGGTTGCGTTGTCGCTTATGAGTACCGAGTTCCATATATCCAGTATACTATTATATGTACAGGTCTAGTCTCTGCTCTCTACTCGACAGAGAGAACACGGAAAATACATTACTGCGTACCAACTTGATAAATACAGTTACACTGCACATCTGTACGCATACTACCACGGTTTATGTTCATGTTAATTATTTAATCATATGAATTTAAAAACAACCCTCAGTTTTCGACCACCACCATATCAACGTCACTCACGTCATTTATTTATTATTCATCTTTCCGGCTGATTACAACCGCATTCCCAGCATCTGTGGCTATTTATTACCTACTTTTGCTGTCTTGTACATTTCAGAAAAAGTTGAAATTTCAGGCGTCCAAGTCTTCAGCGTCGTCAGGAGCTCTTAGTTTGGTCAAAATTGTTCCAAAATCCCCCAAAAAATAAATTTTTGAAATTTCTGACAAATTAATGTCTAAATTTATTCTGTTCCACTTTTTGTAAAGAAAAAAATAATTTAGGAGCTTTTATATATCGCAAAATATCGAAGTAGCTACAAAATCTTTTAAAAAAAATTTTTTTGGAATTTCTATAAAAGTAATGACTGAATTTAATCAGTTTCACTAAATTTGAAAAAGAAAAATGTTTAATAACAAGTCAAAATTTTGGTCATCTAAGACATCAAATTGGTTAAAATTGTTTTAAAAATACATCAAACAAAAACAAAAAATTTTTTTTTTACTTCTTATGAAATAATTGGTAAATTTACTTCTTTTGCAAAAAAAAAAAATAACTTTAAAGCTTCGAAATTTAGCGGTGACCTGGAAAATTAATAAATTTAATTTATTAAAATTTTTTGAACTTAATGTTTCAGTGCTGACGAAGGATTCGACGGTACATATCCAACAAACGTTGTTGTGAAAGACAACGGAACTTGCCTCTACGTACCGCCGGGTATATTCAAGAGTACGTGCAAAATAGACATCACCTGGTTCCCATTCGACGACCAGCGTTGTGAGATGAAATTTGGCTCATGGACTTACGACGGGTTTCAGGTGAAATTTTATCATTATTAATATTACAAAAGATCCTTTCTCTACTATTATATTAAAAAAACAATCAGGATCTATTGGAGTAATTCGAGCATAAAAATTTAATGGATGAGTTCGACGTTCCGGGTCTATCTATCCGAAATCGCAGATATTAAAATCGGATTTGACTATATATCCATTAACTTTTTCACGGAAACAATGTAATGAGACTCAGTCAACTCAGGATGAACTTGATGTGTGTCGTCAAGTGAGTGCACAAAACAAATGAAATTTCTGTTCTCCTGATGATAAAGAAACGATTTTGCTGATGCGATTGAACCTTCACTTAAGATTCTAAAAACGAAGAAAGTACTCGTGTTTATATTCAGAGCCTGAGGCTATTATTGCCCTCTCAATTGATTCTCTATAAACCAGGATGATGAGGAAATTGCAAACTTTACCATGTCTATTTTATTTATTTACCTTTTTTCAATAGAGAATAAAAATTCTTATAAAATAACCGAGTTGATTGCTTTAAAACTGTTAAATATATAACTTGAATACATAACTAGAACAGTATTGTAAATACTGAAAAATTTATAGTTATTTTATCTTACTTTTCTCCTTCAATTCCTTTGTACTTCTCAAGACAGGAAAATTTGCTTATATTATATTATTTAACATCAGTAAATACTTAACTTAATTCTATTTTTCTACCATTTCTCTTCTAGACCAATCGACAGACAATTCTTTTAATTGACTGGTTTTATCTTCAATAAAACTCTCTCTTTTTTTTTTTTTTTTTTTTTTTTTTTTTTTTTTTTTTCATAAGTCAACACCAACAAGCAGATAATTACAAAAAAACTACTCGACCTTTTAACGCTCTCAATGTATTTTCTTTTTAATCATTTCCCGTCTGTTTTTTTAAGCTTTAAATCAAGAATTTAACTGAAAAAAAATCCCTTTTAATAAATAAGTTATAACTCACAAGTTTTCAACTTTTAAATTCTTTAACTTAATAACAAAGCTTCGAACTTATTAAAAACTATTTAACCAATGAAAAAATTACAGAAAATTCCGTACTTTGTTTTATATTTTTTAAAATTTTTATTTCAAACTAGGAACTAAAACCAAAAAAAGTTTGACTTCTTTCTAATATTTCAATCAATCAAAAAGCATAGAATAATGAAAATCGAGAGCCCTTTTTCTTGCAATACGAGTCCAGAGGCAGGTCCGAAGTTTGCATTCGAAATTAAAAAGTCGGGATAAATCAATCAATCAAACGAAACATCATATCTCTCACTTAAAAATTCATAGAGTCCACAACTGATTATTTAAAAACGACATGACGTCTAGACTGTTGATTAAATATTACCCGACGAGCAGCGCAGTTAAAAAAGCCAAGATATTTATAAAAAATATTAAAAAGCAGGTCAAAGTGAAGCCCAACCAACAAATGACTGTTGAAAAGGACATCAATGCTTTAATTAAAACTAGTTTCTAGTCTCTAGTCTGTTTTAGTGAAAATAAATCGTATAATGACTAAAAAAAAACTTTTGATTTGAGAGAATTGCTTTGAACTTAGAAAATTATATTTGAAAAAGGAAACTCTCTTCATAAAAATATGAAAAAAAATCAAAATATTAAATATTTACAGAGTTATCATTATTAAAAAGGATGTATCTGAAGATTTCCTGTGAATAATTAATTTTTTTAGGATGAAAAAATGACCAAAAATGGTTCAAAAATTTTTTTTAATGAACTTACTTTATTTTTTTATCATTTTTAAGATTCATCCTTTTTGTGCATATATCAGAAATTTAAAGTAATTTTTTTTTGTTCTACATTAATAGAAAAATAGTGAAAAGTACAGCATTTTAGACTTTTCGCTAAAGTTAAAAAAAAATTCCACTGAGCCGCAATTTTGTAAAAAAAAAAAGTTCAAATAAAATTATGTTAAAATTTCAAAATAAAATAATTATTGAACCCTTAGTTCAAAATTGTTTCTTTTGAATAAAGTTTTTTTTTTTTTTTTTATCAATGTATCATTGATAATTTGGTAATATCATGGCAAACACTCAGATAGGGAAGCAATGGTGATTTTCCAGTGAAAGATCTGGACTCTTCGAGAAAAGTTTTATTTATAAAAGCGAGTTGTCCTTTGAAAAGCTTTCACCAAGAGAAATTGAATTTTCTCACCAATTTGATTCTCCTGAGATGATACAGTGGTTCATTGAAAATATTCCTAGGCTAGCCTAATATATATATAGTATAATATAATAAAATCTAATGCAATATAATATAATATAGTAGCAGAGTAAGTGTTGTATGTTTGAGTGTGGCCACATAACAGCCATGCCGAATAGAGAACTACACATACAACAGTGATATATTATATGATATGTATTTGGAGCATTGTGTATCGCTGGCGAGATGTAACCAGTGAAGGTGTAGGTGTGTTTTGTCAAGCAAAACGTTAAACACAGAGCATTATTATTCTCATTTATTCACTAGAGAGAATCCCAGTCGGGACAGGAGTTACTCGGTTGACATTAATTGAATGTTTCCATCTTCTTCAGTTGGATCTTCAGCTGCAGGACGAGTCTGGCGGGGATATAAGCAGTTTCATTACCAACGGCGAGTGGGATTTGTTGGGTGAGTTCACATTTATTCCCATCAAAACTTCTACACAGTCACTTATTCATCTTTATCATAATCATCAGCTAACTTTTATTTAACTTTTGCTTTATTAGATTTTAAAACCCGAATATCTCGGATGCACTGTGAAAAATAACCTCAACTCTTTACTCTTTGCTCTTTACTCTTCCCACATTTATCGAATACTTGCGGCTTTTCCTAAATCCTGCTAAAGAATCCATTAATTAATATTCTTTTATCGGTAATGCATTCCATATTTTTTCTTTAATCCATAATGAACGTTTACTTCTCGCGAAATATATTAAATATTTAATTAAAAATTTATTCGATAAATAAAAAAAGTTCGGAATTTATTTATAGTTATTCCTTTTTATTGCGAGACGATTTAGTAATTACCGTTATTTATTTTATTCTAATTAATTATCAATAAATGATTAAGAATTTTTTTAAGTACTTTAATCTCTCCGATTTGGCTGAAAAATTGTTCTTTTTTTTCTATCCCACTAATAACTTTTCTCAGGAAATTTTTAAATATTTTTATTTGTAGTTTAAAGAAAAATAGAGAAAAATTATTCAACGTTTCTTTTAAATAAATCAACTTCATTAATTAAAAATTTGAACTTTTAAAACTGCCTTAACTTCAACCCTCATTAAACAAAACCCTCGATATTTGAAATTTTTTAAAATTTCCCTTAAACTTCAGCTAATTGAGGTTCTAGTGTATAATGAATCCAGCAAATTCGACTGTCGACTTAGACAAAGCAATTTCGACCCTTGGGAAGAAGCTGATCAATTTCGAGCGTTAATTGGGATCGCTTTCAAATTGACTTGTTTCGATTGACTTAACAGCTATTAGAGCTGTAAATTTCAGATTGCGAATAAATTTGAACTTCAATAAAAACTTCAAATTTTTAAACTACTTTTCAAAATTATTTTCTTGATTCAATAATTTTTCTCTTAATTCAATTTAATTTTTTTTCTGTGTAGTAAATTTTATCTGATCAAACAGAGTCTATGATAAGTAAAAAATGAAAAGAATATCACGATATCTTTCACATTAAAGGACTCTTACGTATGAAAGATTGACTTGAACTAGAAGAGCCGAAAAAAAATTAGCATTCATCAGTCGGGTCTCCTAAAAATTCCAATCTTTCAACATCTATAAATCCCGGAGCTTTAAAAACCGAGAACCGAAAAGTCTAACCTCGGAAGAAGCACGAGTTGACGGTTTTTTACCTCAGTCTCCAGTGCAGCATCACCATTTCTTTAACAGCACTCCTCAGTATCGTTAGTCCGCAGTGACCCTCCCATCGCCGTCAAATCCGATAATCTAACGTACGTGGACTCGGAAACGTGGTTCAGTTTGTAAAAGGAAAAACGGAAACTACCTCGTAGTCGCTAGCTGACAAACGATAATATTCTTTCTTTATTTAACTTCTCCAGAACTAACACTAACACTAACATAACGTAAGATATAATATATAATATATACTTTTATTTAATGTCGAGCACGTATTCCCGACGTTGCAATCATTTTTTCTACGGCTACACACCACATATTCTCCTATACATTTATGTACACATATAAATATAAAAAAAACTGTACAAGCTTCCCTCCATCCATTTTATATTATATTATATAATATAATACCGTGTGAGGTGATATATCTATGGATATTTTTTATTTTTTATTTTTTATTTTTTATTTTTTACTCCCTTTCCGTATCATCTCAATAATTCGCAGCCTAACCTGAATGCCATCATTTCAGGCGTGCCTGGCAAGAGAAATGTCATCTACTACAACTGCTGCCCAGAGCCCTACATAGATATAACATTTGTGGTTATCATAAGGAGACGAACACTTTATTACTTCTTCAATCTGATTGTACCGTGCGTTCTTATTGCCAGCATGGCTGTATTAGGATTTACTTTACCACCTGACTCCGGTGAAAAGTTATCTCTCGGTAAGTTGAATTTTTTTTATTACATTATTTATGTTATTTTAAGACGATTCAATACTGATTTCTAGAGTAATTTCAATATTTAAAGGATTTTATTTATTTATTAACACCTAAACTGCTATATTTCTTCTTTAAAGAAGAATATAGTGAATTTTCATGAAAGGATAGCCTTATATAGCTGCGGGAAGAAGTGACAAAAATAATTTTAGATTCATTTCAATTTTTTTCTTTAAGACGAACGAATACATTCTAATTTTTAATACACTAACTGATTTATGAAAGTATACAATTTTTTATATTAAAAATCATATTAACACATTTATATTTGTTGATTTATGGTCACACTTATATTTTTGTAAGAGCAATGTATTTTATGTCGACTTTCAAACATTTTTTTCTACAAAATATGAACAGTTACTACGCCTGAAATTTTTTTTAGTAAAAATTTATTTGCAAAAAAATTTTTAGTCATTAAATCGAAGATTTTTCTAACGCTCATACATCTTTGAATTCTTCTTTATGGCGTTAGTAAAAGATAAAAATTATAAATGTTCTTGAAAATGGCGTTTTTTGAGTTTAGGAAATCTTGTTTGACGCCCTGATTTTTTTTTTATTCATTTGAACGCCAATCGGCATCATACAACGATTAGTATATTCCTTAAATTATAAGATATAAATTATAAATTTTTTAATTCTGAAATTTTGGCTTGAAAATTGCACAAAAATAAGTTTATTTGGCGATACCTAGAAAAAAATAAATAATTAAAAAATTAACAGTGTTGTTAATAATATTGCAAAATATGTTTCTTGAAATTAGAGTGGAAAGCCTGAAAGGAGCTACCAAAAAAGTTTACAGCAAGAGTTTTGAGCATTTTTTAGGATTTTTTTATAAAGACTAATGAAGAGATAGAACTTTTTACGATTTATTTATACATATTATTTAGTAGAATTAAAGTTATAATGGTCAGAAGACACTCGCCTTGACACTCACTTCCTCCATGATATTAGCTGATTGGCTTATTTGAAACAAAAAAAAACCGACGGGGTTCTAATCTGTATACTTAAATACACCGAGTGGACTACGATCAAAAAAAATTTTGAAAATTGAATTTTTGACAGACTTTAGAACAAAAAACCCCGAATTTCATGTATTTTTTGTCAACTTTTTGATCCAAAAAAACTAGAAATAGAAAAGAACGGATTTTTCCAAAATTAGTATTGAAAAACTTACAATATATTAAATATTGAATTTTTTAATATTCATACCAACTATTAACTTGAATATTGAAGGAAGAAATTTAAATAAAAAATCATTCGAATTGAAAACAACATAAAATTTAAGCAACAGTAAATTTTTATTCTCTCAGCGGAATATTTTAACTGTAAAACAAAATGAGTGAAAAAGTCGTAGAAATTTGAATTCACCAAACTTTTTACTCTACTTTGTTCTTGTTCTTATTGATTCTTTGTTCTTTTTACTTGAGCGACATATAACTTACAAATTGAATTGACCAGACTAGCAATGCTGCTGACTGATGACGTTCCGATCCAGTCGATAAACCTCAGACAAATGTGTTCCAGGAGGTGAAATAAAACAAAACCCCGGGTTCTAATGAAAATAAAAAGATAAATATATAAAACGATTTAGCAATTACCGGTTAAAATAGCCTTCATCATCAAATCGTGGTAATCCGGTCGTTATTTCAGTACCAGTTACCAAGCGGAGATTAGTCTGGTATAAGCGAGTTAAGGGATTTCTCTGTCTGCTTCGCATTTTCTTTCTCGCTTCACCCTTCTTTAACTTTCACCCCTGCAAAGGCAAGCCAGTTCAAAACTTTGTCGTCTCAATGATAACCTAATCATTTTCATTTTAATTAACTGATTCCTTTTTCTTTATATACATGTACATTACTTTAATTATTTACTTTTATAATCATAATAATGATAATAAACTTTTCAGGGGTGACTATTCTCCTGTCTCTTACTGTGTTCTTGAACATGGTTGCCGAGACAATGCCAGCAACGTCCGATGCTGTACCGTTATTAGGTGAGTTACTGTGCTATTACAGAATCCAATTCTACCTCTATTTAATTTTTATACCGTTTCAACAATTTAGTTTGATAATTATTAACAATTGTAGTAAAACCTAAGGTAAAATGAGACTAGAAAATTTTTTTTTCATGAAAATTAACTAACAGATATCTAACCATTTTTTGGTTTTATTTAAAAAATAATATTTTTTTTTTCAAAATTATATCTTGATAATTTTTTATAAGTTCTATATTGATAAAAAAATTTACTAATTGTTATTAAATTTATTTACTTGGAAAAATTTATCTAGTATAAACTTTTTTAAAAAATTTTAACAAACATTTTTTGAGAAGAAAATTGAATTTATTTATAAACAAAAAATATTTATTTATAGTTATTAATTTTTTACAATTAAATCTATATTATTGAGAGAATAACAAAAATTTTGTCTCGAGGATAGCCATATATTAAAATCGGTTTTTTTAGTGTCATTGCAAAGGTCTTGACTTGAATTTGTGCCTTTTCAATATTTCATATCATTCTCACCGATAGTTAATTTATGATGATGAGTATTTAGACTGCATTCAACAATGCTCTATCTCTAGATACATAATTAAAAAACGACCTTTTATCATGTGAAATATTGACATTTTTAAAGATATAAGCTCACTCCGACATTACACTGATCGAGACCTTTCATTTGAGTACCCATATTAATTTTTCACATATTTATATATTTTATATATACGTATATATGAAAAATATATCAAAATGCTTGTGGGTACTCAAATGAAAGCTCTTGATGAGTGTAATATCGGGATGAGCTTATATCTTTAAAAACGACAATATTTGAGAAATTACAGTGCAATTTAACAAAAGTCATTATTTAATAAATCAAAATTTTAATTTTTTATATTTCACAAGTCACGGAAGTCACATAGTAACTTCAAGGTTGCTGATGTATATTACTTGAAATATTACACTGATAAAAAAAATTTTGTACTTAATTCAAGAATATTTTTTTTTGATACAATAATAAATTTAATTTTGTCTCAAATTTTAAATAAAAAATTTGTCTCTTATTTTCTTGAAAAATTTATTGAAATTAATGTCTTATATCACCTCGAGTTTTCCTACAATAAATAACCCATAATTTACCGATAATAACCGAAATAGCTTAGACACTCAATACTTAATGCTCGATTTATTTGCAGGAACATACTTCAATTGTATCATGTTTATGGTTGCCAGCAGTGTGGTCAGCACTATTCTCATATTGAATTATCACCACCGTAATTCTGACACTCACGAAATGTCTGAATGGGTATAAATAACAATATACTGATATAGTTCGCCAGTTAATAACTAACTGGAAGCTCCATATCCATAACTATACATCAGTTATCAACTGCGGTGCAGAATTAATATTAACTAAAAAAAAAAAAAAAAAAAAACTATTTTACAGGTGCGGATTCTGTTCTTAAAATGGCTGCCTTGCTTCCTCCGCATGTCGAGGCCTGCAGACAAAGAAGACAAAGACGGCCAGAAATCGCAGAAACCGTCTCCAGTGACTGGTAATATAATATAATAGGGAACTGAATAAATTAGTGTTTACCTCAATGCAACAAATATTTGAATTAGCAACACGCAAAGACAAACATAAAAAGATGTAATGCAAAATTATTGGTGCATGTTTTAAAGTTTAAGACACTTTGCAAGTACTCTATACCATTGAATTAAAGTAAGTTTAATGCAAATAGTTTTACTTTAATTGCCAGCCAAGAGAAGTTTCAACTCATTTGCTAAGCTCAAATTTGCTCTCTGCTATAACAATCTCTTCTCATCTATTAATATCCTGTTATTATTTAACCCGGTCGATTCTGATTTTTTGCATTATTCAACTTCTGCATTTCGAAATTATCTGCCTCGAGTTCTTGTTAAACATTCATTGTAATTGCTAATCTCAATTCCTATTATTTATTCTGCAGTATTTTTTTTCAATTTTTTTCAATTTCGTAAATCGCGTTACTAATACCAAAAGAGGGGAAGAAAATATTTATTTTTCTCTAATCTTCCTGGAAATATTAGAAATTTAATAATTTACTGAAAACAGAAAATAAAATTTTTTTGAAGTACGCCTTTATGGCATTAATGACGCGAAATAGTAAAAACTAATATCAGTATCTACTCTCAAGACAGAAATAATAAAATAAAATTTTTCATATTTGTGTGACTATAATATTTACAAATGCACTTTACATTTTCTCTTCGTGTCACCCAGTTTTTTCAATAAAAAAACTACTTAATATAATCAACCCACAAGTATATGACTTACACGGTCTTCACACCGGATCTTACATATTTTATTCAATAGAAATAAATTTTCCAGCTCCATTAGAGTATTTTTACTCAGAAAACCGTAAAATACTCGAGCACTAAAATAAAACCGATCACAGTGACCATAAAAAATATGTGGAAATAAATTTATAGCAACTTCCCGAAGATCTAAAATGAATTTCCGACTCTATTTTATAGCTAATATAGAAACCCGTCAAAACTATTTCAATAACACGCGGTTTTATTGGCTAGAATTTTAGCTCCAAACTAGGATACAGAAATTAACCTTATTTTCTCTCTATTTTGCATGTATAAAATATAAAATATAAAGTTCTCTAGTAGTTGATTTCCTTTCGTTAGATTTAAGTTCAAATTTCTTGATATTTCTTAATTTTATAACGACAAAAAAAATTAACTTAGTCCAAAAAATTTTTTTCTTAGTCTAGAAAATTCATTCTGTACTCAATAATTTTTTATTCTATGCATAGATAGATAATTATAGTACACACACAGAAAAAAAATTAATTTGAATCAAGTAAATAATTTTAAAGAATTTCATCTTCTTGATTTGAGTAGAAAAAATTCTCAAACTAAAAAATTTTTCT
The DNA here is from genome assembly GCA_000956155.1 of Cotesia vestalis. Taxonomy (NCBI): domain Eukaryota; kingdom Metazoa; phylum Arthropoda; class Insecta; order Hymenoptera; family Braconidae; genus Cotesia; species Cotesia vestalis. Next base: position 24,653 of record JZSA01000980.1, read on the forward strand.
TGGTTTAAGTAAATTTTACTTAACTCAATCATTTTTCATCTTGATTCAAACAATAAAACTCTTAAAAATTATTTTCTTGATTCAAGAATTTTTCTCATGATTCAAGTTAATTTTTTTTTTGAGTAGATATATATATCAAAATTACGTATTGATCAAAAAAATTAACAATTTAAATTAAAATTTATAAATCTTACTAATTTTTTATACATGTGATTAAAAAATTATTTTATTAAACATTTAAGACCAAAAAAGCCAGATTTGAAAAAAAATTAAACTCTAGTGGGTTAAACTTATAAATTTATCGATAAAATTAAAAAAAAAAGTACAGAAATGAATTTTAAATAAATTTTTATAAAAAATAATTTTTTAAAAATTTTTTTCTAATTATTAAGATTTAGGAAAAAATTAGTTAGAATTTACATTAGATTTATTTTGAACGTTTTGTCGATTTTAAAGTTAATTTTTTTTTCAGTGCAGCCAAAGCATGAAATATTAACTAATAATAAAATTTATTCCAGGTCCAACAAAAGGATACGGCGACCTGGAGCTTCCGCAGAAGAGCAGCAAATCTTTACTCGCAAACGTGTTGGACCTCGACGACAATGCCTTGGCGACTCACAATAACATGTTAAACAACGTGTACAGCACACCGGGTCCTCATCACCACATAAGTCACAGTCATAGCCATATGCACACAGCAGCGTCTCAAACACCCCATCACCATCACAGTCACACACCGGCGCCGACGCCTCATCATCAGCACTCGACGCCGCTACCACACTCTTCGTACTCCCATCAAATAAGTCACACACCGCACCACCATCAGCATCCCCAAGACGGCGGACCACCGCAGGTTGAAACGATATTACAAAACACTTGTTTATGCTCACGCTACGAGCTCGTTCTCATTTTAAAGGAAATTAAGGTGCGTTATTTCTATTAATTATTAATTTTAATTACTAGCTTTAAGATATATCAATTAGCTAGTATACTTTAGTTCAACGTTATTTTACTACTCATTAACACGCTAATTATTCACTCCCACAGCAGACTACTTTTTAAAAGTTTTAAGAAAAAAAGTTTTATAAAACTTAACTCAAAAGCTCTTTTCAGAAATTATCAAAACAGCTTTTGCGGTCGATCTACACGATATTTCTCTAACCAATGAACCGATTGCCTGAAAATTTAGCTTGTATATTCAGCAAACATTACTTCATCGTCTGATGAACCAGAATCCCGATAAGTAATATACTTTTTACTTTTTTGCGGAACTACCAACCGAAGTTTAACAAAAAATTTGTTTGCGTTAAAGTTTTTACTAATTTTAAGGTATTTTTTTTTTTTTTTTTTTTTTTCAATCAAGAATACGGCAATAAAAAAATGTAGTGAAATACAAAACTCCATTAATTTCAAAAAAAAAAAAAAAAAAAAAAACTTTTTTCCCAGCAAGTTAATTATTTTTTAATTGATATTTTAAAAAAACTAATGTGCATTATGTGGTTAGCGGGTTTAATTTTATTATATATTTTTTCTTGTCAATCTGCGCAGTCGGCGAGCACGATCGATGTGATCATGTGAGGAGAAATGCATACGTATAAACCTAAGGGATAATTCAAGCTTGCTGAGTTGGCGCGAATTGAATTCTCTTTTTTTTTTTATCGTCTAGTTCTCGCTATGTTATACCACGCGTATATAAGAGTACTATATTACTATATATTAATATTTGACTAAGATTATTAGGTTTTTAATCTCGACATAATTAAACCCTCGACAGAGTTGAGGTAGCTTAATATATGTATATATTACACAAGTATAGAAGCAAATGTCGATATATCGAACAAAATAATATATACAGAAGTAAAGCTTTTGAGTAAAAAAAATAATTTGACAATATTTTAACAACTCTTGGCATTTTTCCCGCTGGCCCTTTACTTTTTTCCGTTTATATTATTTTGATAATGCTTTGTAACAACTTTTTAGGTCACTGATTTTATCTTGTTGAAGAAAATAATAAAAAAATAAAATAAAAAAACACATTTAATAAACTGCAGCGTACTTATTGTGCTTTAAATAATTTAAAGTTACTGCATGGTTTATAATCACTTTGACTCTCTATTTCTAATTGCTGACTCTGACAATGATTTAATTGCACCACCGGAATCCCTTGAGCTTTTTAAGATTTTAATTAAAATATTTTAACCTTATGAATTTATGAAGATTTATTTTTATTGTATTTATAATACATATTCAATCGACAAATTAATTATTTTATTGAATAGAGACCAGCAACCTACGGTCGCTATATGACCGCCGAGAATTGTGTTCCATAAATAAATGAAATTTTGGTTAATTAAATAATGACTTTTGTTAAATTGCACTGCACTTCCTTAACTATTGACGCTTTTAAAGGTATAAACTCATCTCAAAGTTACACTCATCAAGAGCTTTCATTTGAGTACTCACATGCATTTTTGATATATTTTTCATATATACATATATATAATATATATAAATATATCAAAAATTGATGTGGGTACTCAAATGAAAGGTCTCGATAAATGTAATGTCAGGGTAAGCTTATATCTTTAAAAATGTCAATAGGTGACAAGATAGCAATGTTAGTTCTTAATTATTAATATTTTTAAAGATGTAAGCTCATCTCGAAGTTACACTCAGCAAGAGCTTTCATTTGAGTACCCACATGTATTTTTGATATATTTTTCATATATTCATATATATAAATATATAAATATATAAAAAATTGATGTGGGTACTCAAATGAAAGGTCTCGATGAGTGCGACATCGGGATGAGCTTATGTCTTTAAAAATGTCAATAGTTCACAAGATACAAGGTCATTTCTTAATTACGTATCTAGAGATACATATTCGAATGCAGCCTAAATACTTATTATAATAAATTGACTATCGATGAAAATGATATGAAACCTTGAGAAGGCACAACTCACGGTCAAGACCTTTCTAATGATACAAAATTTAACTATAAAAACCCATTTTATCATAGAAATACACTAGTCACAAAATCTTGCTTATTCTCTTAATAATACAGATCAAAAATTAATTAATTCTTTTTTTCAAAAAAAAAATTTATTGAATTTACAAATTTATTTTGAATTAATTATTCACACATGAATTGAAAAAAAATTTCCATTATTTATAAATGCTAATGATAAATTTTCATTGTCAATATAATAATTGATAAAATTTTATGTTACAGATAATAACCGATCAATTAAAAGATAATGACGAGCAAACAAAAATTACAAATGACTGGAAGTTTGCAGCGATGGTGATTGACAGGATGTGCCTAATCATTTTTACACTGTTCACCATAATTGCCACAATCACCGTCCTATTCTCGGCGCCTCACATTATCGTCACGTGATTTAGGAAAAAGCAAGCTCGCCACAACGTGGAGACGCTGAGCATCGCAATAATCGCTTATCATAATCATCTTCATAATCTTCATAATCATCGTCATTACCACCATCATCGCATTTATTATGATACGACTATTGGTTGTTACGGGTGGTTGTTGTTGTCGCACTTGTGCTACAATCGCACTATCATATTTAATGCTTGTAAAATTGAAACTCAATAATACTTATAAATTATAACGATATAACTTTTTTTCCCGATATAATAAAAGGGTCAAAAATTTTATATTACATAATAAATAATAACTAATAACTACACGAGTCATATGACATCCGATCGGCACACTTTTCCAGCTCCGTAGTCTTTTAAAAAAACTTAAAAAAATAAAAAAAAAAAAAATTGTACACGTCATGTTCTTTTAATACCGACAATAATAATTAGCGCCGTCCCACGCAATTGAGTGAAATTTAAATCCAAAAAGTTTTAAGTAAAACCTACGCATTTTTAATTTTAATTTATTTTTATTCATTTGATAATAATAAAAATAATATTAATATTGAAAAAAAAAAAAAAATTATCCCCCGCACGGCTCTTATTTTATTATTGTCGCTATTTTAATCATCAAAAAAAAAAAAAAAAGTGAAACCGGCACATCGTAAAAAAATATTTGTGCAAGAAATGCCAATGCGCACATATTATACTCTCAACACAATGAACTGCCAAGGTAATTCAAATGCCAGTGAATTTTACTATCCGTATCAGTAGTACGTAATAACGACTATGATAAAAAAATATTAAAATTTATACTACGAGATTAAGTGGCGTGCGATATAAATAGCACACATTTTTTAAAGAATAAAACAAATAAAATAGACGTGATCTGAATATATAGACGAAAAATGAAATGAAACAAACGATTTACGTAGGATTAGCGACTGTTAATTTTAAGCGTCATCAAATTTGTTTATTAAATAAATAATAAATTAAATAAATAAAAAAAAAAAAGAAAATAAATAATTAATTAATTACAAAATACAAAAGCATGTAAAAAGGTCTTTTTTTATAATATATATACGTATACATATATATGTATGTATGTATGTATGTATATATGTGTATAAGTACATAATTATAACTGTAATCGCTCTCTATACATATAATATCCAATAATCTTCAGATATTAAATCTAGTCTATTGAATCTTTTTTCAATTCTATTGCCATCATCTTGTCTGGTATCTGGTATCTGATATCTGCTGTATTATTAATGTAATATGTCTACATATATTTTCGGCCGCACGCCACACATTAAAAGGCCGAGTAACAGGCATTTGCTTTTGAAAATGCCCAAAATCGGTTTATCCGTCAATACTTTGTCCATATAACAACAAAATTAAAAAAAAAAAAAAAAGACACACTAAAAAATAATAAAATATTGAAATTGCATCGAAGCGGACTTACCTTAATATAACTTACTTAATATGAAATTGACCTACACGCAGACATTTGAGTATACACTTGCGCGAAAGACCCTCTCAAAATAAAAACAATAAATAAAACTATAAATAAATAAATAAAATAACTACATTGCTATTGATGTATTCTATTGCATCTCCACGTCTTCCAAAATCAATTGTTTCGTCGTCGTACGCATTAAAATTTCTCTACTGGTGGGTGGTACTTAAAATTATTAAATGAAGAAAGGAAATAATAATAGTAATGATAACAATGAAAATACTAACAGTCGTTATTATTATTGTTATTTTAAAAAATAATAAGTAAAAAATATGAGAATGAATAAAGAACAAAAGATACGAAACAATTGAATGACTAAAAGTTCTGTAAACTTTTTAGGTGGCGAGATTTTAATGGGTACCAGTTGAACATTTCAAAGTTTCTCAACACTTTTAGGTATCTTTAAAATTACACTTTACCCTTTAACGAAAAGTAAATAAAATAAAATAAATAAATAAATATGTAAGTATATTAATATATATTTATTATTGTTTCGACAGTACATCGTCAATTATTCAGTATTTATTGATTAAAATATTTAAAAAATTTTTGTTAAGTTTAAATTAAGTTAGAATTAACTTTAATAATTTTTTTACGATGTTTATAATTATAAATTATAATAAATAAAGAGGCTTTGTAATATTGTTTGTGGATTGCGTAGATAAAGGCTCGTTAAAAAAAAAAAAAATTTGTTAAAAAAAATTCATTGAAGAATATATTAATATATTTAATTATAAAAATTTGGCTACTGACGCGACAACCAATCACATCTTAAATAAGATATTGATATTGACGTTATTAATATAAAGTAATAAAAAAAAATAAAAACGTTGTTGATGTTAATCGAATTATTAAAAAAATATAAAATAAAAAAAAAAGGTTAGAAGAAATACGCGGAAGAAATTAAATATTTAAGAGCTAGATAATTAGTTAGGCACTCGGTCCCAAATTTTATTTTTGTTTTAGTTTTATTTGGGACAAGTTTTATTATTATTATTTTTTTTTTTTTTGAGTCGGTGATTGATATTTCCAGTTTGCTAGGTAATTATTTTATTTATTGTTTAGTCACGTTATATTTATTAAGTGATAATAATTAATTCATAAATTGATTATTTATATTGTATGTAATTAAAAGTAATATTTTATACGAACCAAATATACGTATTTAAATTTATTCCGAATTATGTGCAGTGCAATTTTACATTTATAAAAATAATTATTAAATCAAGTCGAAAGTAGTGAATTATTATTATAAATAAATTAATCAGACTGTTATTTATTTATTACAAGGTATATTTGTAAATTAGTGTACTGGTATCAAGTCTTTTCTTGTATAAAAAAGGCTACCATCTTTTTAATTTTTTTTTTTTTATTAATTTTTGTTGTTAAGATTAATTTTTTTTAATTACTTGTTTAAAGAAAAAATTTTTAAGAATTAAGGGGGTATTCTGGTCTAGAAGCTTAAATTTTAGGCTTTTTTTAAACTAACAAAAAAAAAATGAAAAACATTTTTGTTATCCGTTTTTTTTAATGATGTTAATTGAAATTTCAAGAATATAAAAAAAAATCGATAAATTTGACAAATTACAGGCCATTGAAGTGGGGGCTAAAAAAAACGGTGCATTCTGGTTGACATGATTCCAGCACTTGTTGTGATCTGAAACAAAAAAATTTGAAAAATTCTCAATCTGTAATGATGTCGCTCTCGCGTTGACTTTAGCCAAAAAAAAAAAAATCACAAAATAAAATATCAATTTTTTTTTTTTGACTTTTATGAATTTTCTAAAAATACTCCAAATTGAAATTTTTTAAAATGCAAAGCAGACGCGATAGAGAGATATATAAAACAGATTCCCACTAAATTTTAAAGGAATCAGTTGGCTAGAACTTGAGATATCATGTCAACCATTTCAAAAAAAAATAGTCTCGAGAAAATCGCGTTTAAAGTTTGAAAAACAATTCCAGTAGAATAACTCGTATAAAAATATTTATTACTCACTTTGGATTAATCGGCGATCCTAGATCCATACATTGGGCCTTCTTCTACTTCATACTCGATGTTTTGTGAAGCTCTTTCTGCTAATCGAGCTGTTTTGCCTTCTTTTGAAGAAGCAGAAGCTCGCAGAAGCAAAAGCAGCTGCGTCACAAAATCCACTGTATTTCCCAAAAAAATTCTAATTTTGAAAAATCCATTTAAGGACATATTTTTAAGGGTCTAAACTTTAAAAATATTGATATTTTCAAATTTTTAGACCAAAATACCCCCTTAAAAAAATTATAAATTATTTACTTTTATTTTTAGTAAGAGTTTAAATGGATAAATTTTTATGATTGAAAATAAATTGTTAGTACACCTGCGACGGAATTTGGTTTCAATATTACGATTTATTTTTTGATGCTAAAAATTTTATTTGACGTAATAAAATAATGAATTAATTTCTGAAATGGATTTCTTGATATTATTGTTTTAAAAATTAAAAAAATTGAATTTTTATCGCAGTTAATAAATGTAATTTATAAAAAAAAAATTGGCGATTAATATTTAAAAGACTTGATACCAATTATACTTGCAAACAACAATAAATGTACTAAAAACAATCATACTGAAGCAAGCTGATGAAATATTATCACTTGCTCACTAAATTGGAGGCAAGAAATAAACTATAAATTTAGTAATTTAATAATTTAGTACTTTATGATCGATAAAAAGTTATAAATAAAATAAAAAAGTTGTAAATAAAATGTCGCGATTGACATTAATAATGTTAAATTAAAAAATAAATAAATAAAAATTGTTCTTGGAGGCTCAATAATATTTCACGCCTCGACTATACTGACGCTTCTAATCTCGACGAATTCCGTTGTCTTGCTATAAATCTATAAATCTTATAAAAAATAAAATGACTAACTCTCATGAATTCATTGTGTACGAAATGTATGCTCAATAATTTCTATTAACAATTAACAATCACTAAATAAATAAATAATTAAATGAGAGCCCTCATTAATTTAAATCAAATAAAAACATAATTAGTTTGTATGAGTGTAGATCAATTTGAGTGAACGATAACAGAGTAAACAAGAAACAATAACAGTTAAATAATAAAACAAAGCAACGGTTTTTAAATTCAAACCCGCTTGTTTCATCTCATTAACAATATAAATACTTAAATAATACACAATATATGAATATATAAATATAAATTAAATATAATATTAATATTATACGAGCGTATATTTCAATTACATTCAATTTGTCATTTTTTACAATTAAAATTTGTACAGATAAATATAGAGCTCGATAGTTAATAGCACTTATTTTTATTTATAATTAATAATTATTATTTATAATTAAAATTGCCTGTAATTGAAATATATCGTCCAAGTTAAATTTCTACATACTTAGAGGTATGTCAAGCTCAACTACGTAAAATCTTTGTAATCTCTCACTCATATTTAATTTATTTATATTTATATTATTTATTATTTATTATTAAAATTATTATTAATAATTAAAAATCATCTTAACGGAAATACTTATCATCGATATTAAATTACTAAATAAGCAATTGTTGTTAACTAGAGTAGAAATAAATAAATTAAGGACTAGAAAAAAAAATTAATAGGATGTATTTATAATAGAATTTAAAGATCTCGTCGGATATAATATTTATTATTAATTAATTAATTGTTTTTAATGAATTAATTAATCGTTCAAATGTTGTTGAATATTGTCTATTATGTCCGACCAGATCTTTTCGTTCTCCATACAATAATTGTATATTCAGTTATAATATTTATAAGAAGTCAATCATTAATTAATATATAAAGAAAAAAAAATACTTATTATTATTATTAATTATTAATAATAAAAAAAAAAAAAAAATTATCAGCGGTTAAAACGGGATGGGTTAGATTTTAAATTAGTTAGGTTTTAAGTGCCAAAGTTTCGGCATCACAGTTCGGTGTCAAATGGTTGAGCTGATTAATTAATAAATTATCAAAAAAAAAAAAAATTAATTAAATAAAAAAAAAAAAATAAATAAAAATTGTTGAGCTTTGCTTTGGAATTTAGAAAATTGGAAGCTAAATTAAAAAAAGCCTTGCTACTTTAGGGTTGCTTAAATAAATTAACCAGTCCCTTGACTTTGGACCATTGCTGTAATTTTGTTCACGCTCGACAGTCTTTATAATAAATATATTTATTAAAAATAATTTTAATTAATTAATTAATTGATTAATAAAATTAATAAAAATAAAATAAATGGGAAAAAAGTCACGACTTATCGTCACTATTTTGAATTTTAATAATTTATTATAATCGGATATGCATTAACGTGATAATGTAAGACTTTTATTTTCTTTTTTATATTTAATAAATAATGTAATTAAATAATTTAAAAAAAAAAAAAAAAAAAATACAATAACGCTATTATTGCTGTTAGTTACTGTATCAAAATGCTTAATTATAACTTTTACACGACTAGCTGGGTAATTGCGACTAATATTAATTAATAACAATAATAATAATATTAATAATAATATTAATGATAATATTAAAAAATAATAATAAATATAAACGGTTGTAGTATTAATAGTATGCAACAATTTTTACGGAGTAGAGCATAAATAAATAAATAAATAAATAAATAAATATTGTAAAATAGAATCTTATAAATAGACGCAACTCTCGTTTCCCGAATTTTAATTATCTTCATGCTAAATTATTTAAACTTAATGTTATATGTTAAATTTCATGACTCTGAAATAAAATCAGGTATCTTTAAATTTATAAAAATAAATAAATTATTTTTAAAAATTTTTCATTTTTTTAACGATAATTTATTTGTTAAAAAATAAAAGAAGAAATAAATTTAAAGATGTTTGAATTTTCACCGTCAAATATACTTCCTATCTAAACTCCCTTTAGAGCGATACTGAGTAACTAAATATTAATACTACTAATGGTAATGATAAAATCGAAATTAAAACGGAACTATTTAAAAGAAGAAAAAAAAAAACCACATATAATATTAAACATAATCCTAAACATATTTAAACAATTGAATGCTAAAAAATAAAAGTACTCGTTTGAGTAATTATTGAATTTAAAAATGACGTAATAAAATACCATAGCTTGTAATCGATAGTAATACTAACTGTAGAATACTAATAACTAATAAAAAAAAAAAAAAAAAAAAAAAAAAACAAACTCTTTCATTATTACATAACATCTGTCAAATTTCCGAATTTGTTTTAATCTCTTCTGTATTCTTCTTTACGGCCATGTAGACTCGACACTCTCCCACCAGTCATCGGGCAAAAGTGTTGTACGACGATATTAATATTTTAGATTTGTAAATCCCTTGTTAAATAAACACAAAAAATAAATAAATAAATAAATAATAATATTAATAATAATAATATAAATGATGAAGAATAAATAAATAAATAAATATCAAATGTATTTTACCAGTTGAGGAGAGAATTGTTCTCTAAAGTCAGTGGCGTTATTTTAAATTACGCCACCTTACTCTTTTGAACTTATGATTATGCCTCAATAATAGCCTAGTTTATTATTACTATTACTATTATAATTATAAATTATAAAAATTATAAATTGATATTATTATCATAAATTATAATAACTATTATTGATATAATAGGTAGCGTAAAATCCAAAAATGTGGATTTTAAAAATTTGTTATATTTCTATTATACGCTGGGCTGTTTTTCGAGGCAAATAAACGTTGATTGATATGAGAATTCCTGTTAAAACTGGTGAACACATAATCGCCGCATTGTAATATTATAAATATTATTATTACGTTATTATGAAATTGTTGAAATAAATGAAATGAAAATAAATGTCTTCCATTTGCTTATAATTTTTTATTCATTTCCATTTAGATTTTAAGTTTTATTAAAAGATTTTTTTTTCTTCTTAAATTAATAAGAATAATAAATAAACTATAAATCTTGCAGTCACTCTGTGACTACTTTGAGTTAGAAATTATAAATAAATAAAATTTTACTTTATTAAATAATAATTTTTGTTAAATCTCCTCGTAATTCCTTAACTATTGATGTTTTTGAAGATATAAGCTCATCCTCATGTTATCCTCATCAAGAGCTTTCATTTGAGTACCCACATGCATTTTTGATATATTTTTCATATATACATATATGTAATATATATAAATATATGAAAAATTGATGTGGGTATTCAAATGAAAGGCTTCGATGAGTGTAACATCGGGATGAGTTTATATCGTTAAAAATGTCAGCAGTTGACAAAATACAAGGTCATTTCTTAATTATTAATATTTTTAAAGATGTAAGCTCATCTTTAAGTTACACTCAACAAAAGCTTTCATTTGAGTACCCACATCAATTTTTCATATATTTATATATATTATATATATGAATATACGAAAAATATATAAAAATGCATGTGGGTACTCAAATGAAAGCTCTTGACGAGTGTAACATCGGGATGAGCTTATATCTTAAAAAATGTCAATATTTCACAAGATACCAGGTCATTTCCTAATTATGTATCTAGAAATAGAACAATTTCGAATGCAGACTAAATACTTATCATCGGGGAGAACAATATGAAACTTTGATACAGCACAAATTAATAATAACAATATAAGTTAATTAATCCACATGCCATTTTTATTAATTAAATTATACTCACCCAATAATTTGAACAATTGCCGCTGAATTCCAGTACTTTTATCAACAAGTAATTATAACTAATTAAATTTTACAAAAACAATTCAATAACTTCATTTTTTTATTAAATTTATATTTTATTAAAGTTTCATCGGTTTTCATAAGAAAATGTCTAAAGGTGATCATTATGAACAAATGATAAAGAAAAAGTTGTCTTAAATTAATAATAAATAATTAAACAATTAAAAATGTAGCTTTATAATAAATACATTTAATACACCCGGAACTTTGTCATTAAATTAATGATAATTATTATTACGTCTAAGCTGAATCTCAAGCTTATAAATTTTTTTTTAATAATAATATCAATAATAATTATCATTAATAACCTTACAAATACACATTGCTACTAAAATACGCCTTAATAAATCGTAAAATTAGGAACTTATACCTAAACTCGTACCCAACAAGTGTAACATTAATTATCATTGCCTATGATCAACCTTATCAATTACTTAACAATAAAAAAATATTTACACTTAATTAGCTAAATATTTTTTTATCTTCTCTGTAAAAAAAAAAAAAAAAAAAGCTTCTAATGTTTTACAAAATCAAAACCACAATCACGCAAGATAATTGTAAGTGTCTTTCTTTCCGTCAACGCGCTCCAAGTATTCCTTCTCGATGAGTATATCAATGCACTTCTTGATCATCGGGACCCTGGCCTTGAATCTCGAGCTCAATTGCGTCAAAACTTCCCCAATAAGCAACTGGTGCTGGAAAGTCTTCCTCATCTTCATGATCCTGACAATGGCAGCCTGGACCAACATTTTCCTGTCTTCCTCAACATGTTTGAGCGTGGACTCCTGTTCAGCCTTAACCTCGACCTTCATCGGGACATTGATATTAATCCTCAATTTCTTATTCTTGTACTCAGTGAACAGCTTGACCTTGGTCTCAGGTTCCAGTTCAGCTTCAGTTTCTCCATCAACAGCAACAAGAAGTTTAATTTTCAGCAGAACCCCGATGATTTGGACCAGCAGGTCCATCTTAATCTGCGTGGCCTCGTGCAGTTGCAAGACTGTCCACGTGGTAGCAGAATTGAACTGTAGCAGAACTGCCATCTGGAAAGTCGAGGCCTGGAAGGTGTACTTGTTCTTGAAGCAGTTGGTTTGAATCTCTCCCTTGGACATGCTGTACAGCCAATTAAGCTTCCTGCCAGAGTGCTGGGCGGTGTAGAACCCAGTGAACCTCCTGACCGATTGCTCAAACTCAGGAGGCAACGTGAACTCCGCGGACAGCGTGAACGGCCAGGAGCCAGAAGACAGAACCAGAATGCTAAAATCTAAGTCTAATTTTTCATTACTCGACTTGGCTACCATCCTCTTGAATTTTTCATTCAAATCCTTGGACAGTCCAATGTCCTGGAACATTCTCTGTAATTTCGAAGTGTACTCGAACCCACAAGCGGCTTTCATCTTGGAAATCATCGAAGCTTCCGCGTCGTCGCTGGCAGACATTTGGTTGACCAGCCGCTTGGCCAACAATCTGCTGTAGAATTTCTGGAAGACATCCTTGTCTTCAATGTACTTGTGCACCAGCATAACCTGGACCAAAGACTCCTCAACCTCGGCTTCATCAGCGTTCTTGCTGCTCTTCTTCAGCAAGATATCGCAGTACTTGGCCAATAACTCCGGAGACTTGCTGGTGTTGTTCATTGTAGCTGCATTGGAGTTGACGAATCTTCCGCAAGCTTTATCCAGGGCAGCACTGAACCCGACGTCGTTCTGAAAAGTCTTAGAAACAAGGGGATGGTAGATTTTGTGGACCTTGAGGATGGTCTCGATGTAGCCTTTCGGGTCGTTGGCAACATCCTGGCCGCACTTTTCAATAGCTTGGAGACCTTGCTGACAGACAAAGTTCTCGAGGATATCTCGGAGCGCGTCAAGACCGCTTGGAGCGCGAAGCATCAGGACGTACATCCTGCCCATGTCGTCGACCTTGTTGTGCTCGAGGAGAGATTTGAACTCGGCGTTGAAAGACTCAAAGTGTTTCTCGATCAGCACCTTCTCGCAGGTCTTGGTGAGGATCTCTTCGGTCGATTTGTGGAGGTAGACCTTGACTCTCTTGTTTTCTTCGGCAAGTCGCTGCTCGACTTTCTTGATGTACTCGCAGACGGAGTTATCCTGCAAGAAGCTGGCACTTTCCAGCGTGTAGAAGCGCTTGGTGTCTTCCAGGAAGATTTCTTCAAAGTGCTTCTTGTAGACGGAGATCAGAGGGCCTCTCATGCAGGGATCTTCCTCGTTGATTCCCAGCTCGACGAAGCTGCTGATAACTCCCGAGATCAGGCGAGTGTTTATCGTCTCGCCGTTGCGCTCGCGCTCGATCAATTTCAGGAGCGCGTTCACTATCTGGACGCTGAGTGTAGTGAAGATAATGTCCCGCCAGGTCAGCAGACACAGCTGGAAAATTTCGAATATGTCTCTCTTACCCTCCTCGCATTCTCTGCGGACCCAGTGGCGGTTCAGGTACGAACAGATCCCGTTGAACACCTGGCTGCTGAATCTAAAGTCTTCCCACTTGCGGGTGTAGAAGTGCAGCACGTCTTCGTCCATTAGATCTGTTCCTCCGGCTACGAGGCGATTCACGTGGTCCGAAAGGTAGTCACGGAGTTTCTTGTAAATTTTCATTCCAGCGATTGCGTTGTTGTGCGCTTGAGTCTTTTTTTTGCCTTGTTCCTGGATACTCGTGCAGTAGTTGTACACGTAACTGTACAGCTCCATGAAACGCTGTCTGGACATAGACTTCTGGCTGTAGACAGCGTCCAGCCCGGAACGGAAATCATCCCAGATTTCGCTCAAGTCTATTGGAATCACGACCGACGAGTTGTCGGATAGTCGTTGTGCTGCTGCCATACTCATTGGGAAATTTTTTGTTATTGCCGAAATTTTGAGTGCCCTTTTTATTTTTTTGAACGTCGATTCTGCCTGGAATTACACCTGGAATTTATAAAATTAATTAGTTTTTTGTATAATTAAATCATATAAATACTACACTGATAGAAGGATTTCTTAGCATTTAAGATTTTTTTGTAATTAAAAAATATTTCTTAGTATTTAAAAGTTAGTTTTAAGTTATACTTTGTAATCTGTATCAATTTATTTAGAGACTCTGATATTGGCCTTTTGGCTGTTGGGTTGCATTAAAGGAAATAAATAAATAACCGGATAAAAAAACCGGCTCGCCATTTATTAGTATAGATGAGAAAATAGAATTAACATTTAATTTCTTTTTATTGTTTAAAATTATTTTGTAAAAAAAATTTTTTTTTAAATATTATTTTAAGTTATTTTAATGATACTGAATATTTTTAGTGTGATTTAATAAATTAATTAAATTTAAAAAATTAAAAAAAAAAAATCAAATGTAATTTATTAATTTCAGTAGAATTTATTCAAAATTAATATTATTATTAAACAAAATTTAATTTATATTAAATAAAAAAACTATTAGTCATTTTTGCGTTTTTTTCCAAGAATAAATAATTATTAAAAAAAAAATTACATTAAAAATTTTTAATTATTTAATTCAAAATGTTTAAGCTAAAATAAGGTTATGTTTATAAAGTATCATTGAAAATATTCGACAATCTAAAATGAAAACTAACAAACAATTGAACACGCAGAAATCTATTTTGTATTGATTATCGAAATTTTAATAAAAAAAAAAAAAGAACAATTACTAAATTAATAAATAAATAATTGGATATGTGCTTACCATGTGTATTAACAACAATTCGATAAAAATTGTATAATTAAATGAAACAAAATAAAGAAAAGTAAATTAAAAATGGTAGAATTTTTAGGTTAGCCGGTGTATGTTTACCATTTAGCTGGTTGATTTTCCTCACGTGTATTTACTTCACTACCAAGCTACAAACCAACTGATACTAGTACAGCTGTTGCGCCTCAACTTTTACTCCTCAGCTTTTGACTATACTGTGATCAGCTTGGTGTAAATGTGCTCTGTGACGGAGTTTGCGCTCTTCTACTCTGAGACATTTTCAGCGCTCTGATTAGCAAAATGGATTCAGAATAGGTATGGGGGTAGTAAAAATGAAGAAAAATAATTTAATTCCTTTACTTTTGTTATTCTTGGATGACAATGCATTTGAAACACTAATTACTTTTTAATTCATTTTAAATGAGTCCTAAAGTAAGATTAAAATTTTTTTCATTTAATTTTCAAGATATCAGTAGTTGAATATATAAAAAAAATGGTAATTATTCACAAGTGGGGTCCAAAATTTTAATTTACATTTTTTTGAACGAAATTTCTATTTGATTTTATTGATTTATTTTTTTTTTTTTTTAAGTTATGACACTGAAGTCGAGAGACATCTGATAATTTTTAAAGAAAAACAAAATAATTGTCAAGTGTCTGCTAACTTCAGCCTCATAAAAAGTTCATACAAAAATGAACAATTTAAAAAAAAAAGTTAAAATAGAAATTTTCTATTTTAGAAAAATTACATAAAAAAAAATAAAATTGAAATTTTATCCAAAAACATAAAAGTCAAAATTTTTTCCAACTTCTGAATGCAAAAAATTTATCGAAATCTTTTATTTTTTCCTTTCACGACATTTTTTATCATAAATGTACCGTAAAAAAAAGCAGAATCGAAAAAAAGGTTAATTTTTTACCTGGATATGGCCAAAAATAGTGTGGACCCTATTTGTAAGTAATTACCAAAAACGAACTAGCTCTTGAATTTTTTTACATAAATTTTTTTTTTATAAAAAATTGATTTATTAAAAACATTCTAAAAAATATTATAAAAGAAAGTTTTATTTTTGAATAAAAAAAAAAACAATGATGAAATTTTAAACACATTCACAATTTAATTAATATTTAACATTTGTACATCATTTAAAAATTTTTTCAAATCATTACACAGTACTATACAAAATTTTTTACAAAAATATTTATAATTTATTGTATAAATATACAAAAGTATTGATCTTTAGTAAGAAAATCAAAATATTAATAGAATTTTCTTTTTCTCAGTAAAATAAAATCCTTAAGTATTAAAAATAATTAATAATTAATTAAGGTAGTTGGGCCCTGTAAAGCATGTTTCAATAAAATTATGAAATTTTTTTTATTGAAAGATAAATATATCAATAATTCACCACCAAAATTTCAGATCAATTCCTCTGCGTGTAAATGATGCAATTTCGAAAATTAATTACTCATAAACAAAAAAGATTTTCGAAAAAAACGCTCTGCTACGTAAAAGATTTTTTAATTATATATTTTATATCAGAGCATTTTTTTTCGAAATTCTCATGTGTTACAATTAAAAAAATCATAAATTAAGTAAAGGAACAATCCTAGATGAAGTCAAATACTCTCGACAAGATGGACATTGTGATTGGACCCTAGCCCATTCCGCCAAACAATTCCAACAAAATAAATGTCCACACGGAGTTACAGCGGACGGCTCTGCTTCGAAACAAAGCTGGCAATTAGCAACCTTTTCACTGCTAATATTACTTGCAGGCTGACCAGCGTGGTCTTGATCATCATGGGCCTTATTAAAGCCAGTCTGCCGGATTTGTAACACGCACTGGATCAGCGTGATTATTCCCAGGAACTTCAATCCCCAGCTAACGTCACCCGTCGGGCTCATCCCGAAAACCTTGGCGTAGTCGATCCCGGCGATTTGCCGGCTGATGCTGAACCGAGAATTCATCAAGTAGAACATACACTTCTGGAACACAGCAGCAACTGGAATAAAAACTCTCGCTAGGTTTAAAATATTCAACCAAGCATTTTTATGATTCAAGTCATCGCTGCTAGCCGCAGATTTCTTCAACCTGTCGACTATTTTCAGCAACTCTCTTTCTCCGAAGAGTTCCAGGAGCAAGCACAGAACTCGAGCGTGTATAGGGACTATTTTCCGGTTTTTGATACTGGCTTGCGTTATTCCGGTGTACTCTTCTCCTAGAGTCAAGTTCTCCGAGCCGGATGTGAAGATAAAATACACAAATCTCACCATCTCACTCTGCCATTGGGTGAGAACTTTATAATTTTTTATTTTACTGAGAAATTTTTGTAATTTTCTGTCCAATTCTTTGAGGAACTCGTCGTCTCGTTGATGAGCTCGTAAAATTTCAGCTTGATTGGCTGCTCTCATGGTTTTCTAAGGACAAATTATCAAATAATGAATAAAATTATATATTACACAGTTTTGAAGATGAAAATTGTAAAAATATTAAGACATTTTATCATTTTTTTTTTTTTTAAATGAATTGTCAAAAAAAATTTCATAAGTAGAAATTATTTATTTGAAAAGAAACGCTTTCGACAATTTACAACAATATATTACATTTTCATGTGCAGAATGTTTAGTTAATATTTATATAAAATAAATAACATCAATAAAGAAAAGATAGATTTAAGAGATTTGAGAGAAGAAAAAAACCAAAAAAAAATTTTAATTGATAATTTATAATAAAAATAATCAATGTGATTTTTTAAAAATAAATTTCTAGACCCTTGACATTTTTTAAATTTTTTGTAAAAAATGAACTGTGCCATAATTTATTTGTTACAAAAATTCTTAAAATTTAATAAAAATTTGCTAAATTAATTTTTATCTCATTTTAAGTGTCATGTTAAAAAATAAAATTCATTAATAGTTGAGTTGCAATTTAAGTGTTACTCAATGATTTACCTTTAAATTAAGAATAATAATAAGAAAAAAATTTAATTTTTTTATTCTTTATTATTATTTTACACTGACATTTATTAATTTCTTTTCTCTTGTTTACAAACAACATACTGTTTTCATTCCATTTTAAAAACATGTTTTAGGTTAAGTAATAGTCACTAGATTTTTCTAGTAACTTATTTTTAGTGACTCTAAAATAACTATGAAAATGAAGTTAGCCGACATTTCAAAATTTTTAGAAATTATTTATTGAAAAAATTTCAATTAAATAATTAATAAAAAAATGTCAACTGTAAAAACTTGAATAACTAGGTATGAGTGTGATTTTTTAGAAATATCTTTTTAGTTGGAATTTAATTTATAAAAAAGTCAAAAATTTTCAGACGTCTGCTAACTTCAGTGTCACAAATAAGTTGGTAATTTGTCAGTAACTAAAAATATTTAAAATTAAAATACTGAAATTAACAAATTAAAAAAAAACTAGCAACTTTTCAGTCACTATGTGACTGAAAAAACTTGAGAACTATGAATAAATAAAATTTTGCTTTATTAAAAAATGACTTTTGCTAAATTACACTGTACTTTTTTAACTATTGACATTTTAAAAAAAATATAAGCTCATTCCGATGTTACACTCGTCAAGAGCTTTCATTTGAGTACCCACATGCATTTTTGATATATTTTTCATATATTCATATATTTAATATATATAAATATATGAAAAATTAATGTGGGTACTCAAATGAAAGGTCTCGATGAGTGTAACATCGGGATGAGTTTATATCGTTAAAAATGTCAGTAGTTGACAAAATACAAGGTCATTTCTTAATTATTAATATTTTTAAAAATGTAAACTCATCTTGAAGTTACACTCAACAAGAGCTTTCATTTGAGTACCCACATGCATTTTTGATATATTTTTCATATATTCATATATTTAATATATATAAATATATGAAAAATTGATGTGGGTACTCAAATGAAAGGTCTCGACGAGTGTAACATCGGGATGAGCTTATATCTTAAAAAATGTCAATATTTCACAAGATACGTCATTTTTTAATTATGTATCTAGAGATAGAGAATTTTCAAATGCAGCTTAAACACTTATCATAATAAATTGACTATTTGTGAGAATGATATGAAACCATAAAAAGGCACAAATTCAATTCAAGACTTTTTCCAACGATACCAAATTTAACTATAAAAACCCATTTTATCATATAAATACACTGGCCACAAAATTTTTCTAATTCTCTTAATAATATAGATAATCAAAATTTTTTTTAACATCCAAAAAAAATTAAAAATAAATCATAAAAATATTCCTGATGTTTTATTTAATTATTATGTTGAAATAATTAAGCGAAAATTGAATTTTTGTATAACGTCATTAATTTTATTAAAGACGGTGTATATTCCTTTCTTCTTTTTTTTTACAAATAAATATTATTACATTAGCTTCAATAACGGTATAATTATAATTTATAATATATAATATAATTTTTTTACTCATCCGAGTGAATAACTTAAAGACATTGTTACAAGTCCATTGAATCTGTATTTCAAATGACATTAATTTTAAATCATTCATTTCATTCAAAAATTTTTTTAGTGTCAAATATAATATTTCTTCTTTGCAAATAATTCTTACTTTTTTTTTTTTTTTAAGTGTTGTTTGTTATATAATTGTACAATTTTAATAACTAAAGTAATTGTTTCCTAAAAACATAAAACTTGCTATGAAAATAATTATCGAAACAAATTCAAGTTAAATTAAAAATTTTGTCTGAGTTTTAACGTCGCAATTCTCTGTTAAATTATACAATATCCCATAAAACGTGGGAATGTAAACTATTACTCTTAAAAAACAAAGACGCAGCTAACAATTTACAGTAATGAATAATAAATGAATTATAAAAATTTATTGATATCGTTTTTGCATAATTTTTCGGGCTGCTGGTAAGTAACATCCAGAAACATTATGTAATAGCTGAGAGTTATCATTAATTGATTGAGCTGTATAAAGTTTCTCTTTGATGTCTTGACGTGTTAACGGAACTTCTAAACCTTCAGATACAGATTGGAGCACTTCTTTTTCAACACACCTGTTATTTATAATTAACCCAAGGGATCATTTAATAATCTCGGAAAATTTAAATATAGTAATGAGGAAATTGGATGGGAATAACTTATAATTATAATTATAAGGAACTCACAAAGAACATGGTTGGGTAGGAGCTATTTCAGATAACACAGGAATATTTAATTTTGGTTTACGTTCCTCATCTAGTCTAATAGTATCAGATTTTCCGTTCACATCAACCCAGTGGACCTTGTTAAGCATTTCAGATATTCTCTTTTCAATGATACCTAAGTAAAGCATGATGTTATTCATTGTAACGTGAGTATTGTCACCAAGAAGATTTAAAATTGAAGAATTATCACAGCCGATCGAATGAAAAAGTGCATCTATTCCTTCGAGTAATTTTTCTATTACTTCATTGCACTAAAAAAATAAAAAAATAAATTCAAGAGTTTAAAACCATAACAATAATAATTTAATTGATTGAATAAATGAATAATAACAACCTTAACTAAATTTTCTTCAGCATCATTTGCTTTTTTTTCCTGTTCTTCCAACTCTTTGGCAATTTTCTCAAGCGTTTCAGCTTGCTGAAAACCTCGACGAGCATTTAACGCTCGTGCTTCGTCGATATCATCTCGCAATTGTGATACTCGTATTTGTAGACCTTCTAATTCATCATTAAGCTCATTAACATAACTGAACAATGCAAAATTTTCTTCTTCTTGCTTGAGAAAATAAGTCGACAGATTATCTATGTCATTTTCACCTAAAATTAAAAATTACATATTATTACTCAAATTACTGACATTTATTAATTATTAAAAAAAATATGTTACTTAGCCTAACCAGTAAACTGCTTAATTAAATTCAAAATTTCACTGTATGACGCTATTTTATTTTCTTTTTCTTCTTGTTTTGTACGAAGCTCAGCTTCTTTTCTAGCATTTAAATCAGCAGTTTCTCGGTACTGCCCTTTAATCCCGAGAAATTCTTGCAACTTCAATTCATTATCAAGTGTACGCTGTAATTCACACATCTCTGAGGTATGAGTTTTCAAATCTCTTGTACCTCTATAAAATAAAATTTTTTGAACGAAATTTCTATTTGATTATATTGATATATTTTTTTTTTTCGAGAAATACATAAAAAATTAACGATTTAAGTAAAAAAAGTTCATTATCACAATTTTAACAAATTTTTAAAATTTTCAAAAAAAATCTACAAATTTTTTGGAAAATTGTGATATTCAACTTTTTTTTTATTTTTTCGTTTTTTTATGTACTTAAAAAAAAAAAATATCTTAAAAAAAGATAAAATAGAATTTTTATCCAAAAATATGAGAGCCAAAATTTTTTCCCATTTTTGAACGCAAAAAAGTTATCGAAATCTTTATTTTTTTTTTTTTTTACAACATTTTTTATTATAAATGTACCGAAAACAAGCACAATAAAAAAAATTAATTTTTGACCTAGTTATAGCCCACTTGTAAATAATTGTCAATTTTCCATTTTTTCAGCTAAAAAATAAAATTATTTTAAAAATTTTCAAAAAATTAATTTCCTATCAGAAAAATGTCAATTTTTTTTCAAACTAAATTTTTACTCTAAATGATGAATAAAATTTCAAGCGAAGAATTATTTTATAAACAAAAAACTTACCTGAATATAAAGATCTTCATTTCTAAGATGTTCAGCAATGAACTCAACAGCTTCAGTAGCTTTAGTGGCCTCTGGGCTCAGTAAAACCGACTCAGAACTCTCGGAACCGCGTCTATCAGCGCCACCTTCGTTGTTCCCACCAGCAGCGCCCGCGGTTCCAGTTCCAGCTCCGGAAGCGGCAGTACTCGAAGTACCAGTGTGATGAGCTTTGCGATTTATTTTACAATTCGGATGGTGTAAGTCTGAAAGTTCCATTATTTCCATTTTGGCCTTGGTCATTCCTCCGGGTAAATTTTCCGTCGGACTGCCAGAGTATGTCGAGGTCGGAAGAGTCACATTGGGGATCTCCATCATCCATCGGAGCCTTGTCTTTTTAGGACGGCGCATCATCAGCATCATCGGCAAGTACTTGAGAAATATTTTACGAATCATTTGAGGCATCCTGTGGGTCCTGGGGCCTCGGAAGTTCCAGTTTATTATTATTACAGTCACCAGAATACTGACGGTGTTCATTATGAAGGTGAATAAAAGATACTTGGCAATTAGCGGCAGGACGAGAGAAGTCGGTGGTAATATTTTAGAGACTAGCAGCAGAAATACCACCAAAGACAGCAGGATACTTATGCCTAGAGTTACTTTTTCCCCGGCTTCGGCTGGTAAGTAGAATACCAGGACACAGAGGAAGGAAATCAGGACCGTCGGAAGGATCAAGTTCACTGTGTAGAACAGTGTTTTGCGGCGGATTATTATGTAAAAAGTAATGTCTGTTTCCGTGGGAAAGTCTCCTTGGTAAGTATTCAAATATGCTGGGACGCTGATTATATCCCAGGTGCCGCTCTTCCAGTAGTCTGATAGATCGACGAAGTTCTTGTCGTTGTACAGAGCCAGAGACACTTGGTCACCGTTGAACGTCCAAGAGCCGAATTTCATTATGCAGGTTTGCTGGTCGAATGGGAAATATGTTACGTCGATTGTACATGAGCTTTGGTAGATTGCTGGTGGGACCCATAGAACTTCACCATTTGGATAGATTAGCACGTTGCTTTTGTAACGGACTTCGTAGTTACCATCAGCACTGTAAATTTATTATTATTATTATTTACACGATAAAAGTGAACAGAAAAAAAAACTTTCTTGGACCAAGAAAATTCTAAGGAAGACTGAAATTATTTTGGAACAAAAAGAAATTTTTGTTTGTTAAAAAAATTTAACTTCATTCAAGAAATTTTCAGTCTTCCTTAAGATTTGACTCAAGACTTTTTTTCTTTCTGTGTGATAAGACACCGATATGTGGAATTAATAATAAGTTTATAGCAGAGTGATTATGTTACCATTATTGTTATTATTCAACAGTATTTATAAGATCGGTGATTTTACTTATTAAAGAGCATTTATTGTGGTTCCATGATAATTGATCCCTGGACAAAATATCCCCGACAATTAATACCAAACAGACAGAATTTATTAATAAAACCATAAATAACAAAGATAAATACACACATAACATTAAAATTACATGAGTTTTTGTGTGTGTTTATTCGATATTAGACAAACACATACGCGGGTAATCGTGTTGCGCCCTTTTAACATGGTTTTTGTGTGTGTTTATTCGATATTAGACAAACACATACGCTTTTAACCATGATGGGCCCTTGAATAATTTTTTTTTTTAATTTCGAAAATTATAACAAATCCGAATGATAATTTGTCGGGGATATTTTTTTTGGGGATATTTTGTCCAGGGATCAATAAGCCTGATACCATTTATTATTGTAAGCCAACTTTCCCGATCCAAATGATGGTAGACTAATTCAATTTTTATTTATTAACTATTTTCACCACACTATTGTCGGTATGAGCACTCATATCATCCTCGGGTGAATATATATAATAATTAAAATTTTTTTAACGATAATTTTAGTTAGGATTACGTAAAAATGTTATTTTTTACTCAGTGAAACTTTTTTCGGCAACCGAATTATTGTTATTGTAAAGATTAATATAATAATTATAAGAGTTAAGCCAGGGCTAAGCCCTTGCAATTACCAAAGAGTTATAAAAATATTTTAGATAAAAATTCTAAATATGTAGCAATTAAATATTTTAATGAGCTACCACAGACATTAAGGTCTTTAAATATAAAAAATAAGCTTAATAAAAAAGAAATATTTAAGCGGATAACATCAATTTATCTCTTATTCATGTTTCATTACTTGTTTTTATATTGTGCTCCTTTTGTATTCACTTTAAAATGAGACTTGTATTTTAAAATTATTTTTCATGTAATATTTAATAAGTTTTTTGCTTTTTGGCTTATGAACAGGTGTTTTTGTAACACCTCTATAGGCGCAAACTTTGTATGTATATATTATTGTATTCTGGTAAAAATAAATAAATAAAATCACTTATAATTGTTTCTATAAAAAGTAAAATTTATCAATATTGAAAAAAATCATTTTTTTTTTAATTTTCGCTTCTATTTCTCAGTTTTCCGCGGATTAATATTTTTAAATGAGTTTAAGTGTGAGAGTACTTTTTTTAAAAATAAATTTTATTATTATTTTTTTTGGTAATTATTTACAAGTAGAGTCAACCCCATTTTGGGCTATTCTGCTTGTTTTTTCAGTGCATTTATGATAAATAATGTGGAAAAAAAATTGGCTTTCACATTTTTGAATAAAATTTCTATTTTATTTTTTTTTATGTTTCTAAAATATTTTTTTTAAATACATAAAAAAACGAACAATAAAAAAAAATTTTCTATGGCCAAACATAGGGCAAAATGGGGCAATTGACCCCACTTGTAAATAATTACGTTTTTTTTTGTTATTAACAGCAAAATTTAATTAATTAGCAAATTCAAAGTCGAAATAAAATTCTTTAGTTTTAACCCTTCAGTCTAAAATATAATTATTTAAATTGAAACTTTAGCATCCAATCAGAGTTTCTCAAGTCTTGTGTACTTTGAATGTAACGGATGAGTACTCTAAGTTTTGCAAGTGTTCTAAATTTACTGAGTATTCAGTATAAGACTCAGAAGGTCCCGAGTGTCCAAACTTTTGTTTGTTAAGAAGAGTTCAAGAGTTTAAAAATAACTTTTATAAAAAGATTAATATTTATTAATAATTTAGAAATTTTCTAAATTTTTGATTAATAAAAAATTTTGTAGAAATTAATTTTTTTTAAATTATAAAATAAAACAATAAAAAATATTGATGATAAATTATCTTACTTGTTAAATAAAACAATATCAGGTTTCCAAACTTTATCTGGAGGTAAACGTAGCACTCCGATACCACCGTAATCAGCCTCGTCCCATTGCAGCTGATAATCTGTCCATACGAATCTCAGCCATACATTTGATTTCATAATTTGGTTTTTTTCGTTCTAAATTAAATGAATTAATAATTATTTTAATGTTTTACTCAGATAATTGATGAAAATTACGTACCACATTGATTAGCTGGACGAATGCGAGACCAAATCTCACATGAACTTTCTCAGTCATATTTTGAACTGGTCTGATAAGCTTGTTGTAGCCCCTAAACAAATCTCGCACCAATCTCTCCTCATCTTCAGAGCAGAAGCCTACGATAACAATTATTGTTATTTATTATATTATTAGGGGTGTAGTGGAAAAATTTTTAGACCTACCGATACAAAAAACAGCAGATATTAACAAAAATTTAAGTATTTTAGAGTAGATGTACATTCTGAGCAGAGTGACATCCACCCGACTGCCATATTCATCCACCGCCCACAAAATCAATAGGGGTTGTTATCTATACATTTAAATAACGAGTAAGGCTGCTCTCTACCTTTACATCCCTTGAAAAAATAGTTTCTTCTTACTTATCATTGTATAACTTATCGACTATTTCTTCTTGAAGGAAAATTATTGGTCAAAATTATTATCTATATTAATAAGAAAATAAGAAAAATTTTGTATCCAGGATAGTCATGTGATAAAATCGATTTTTTTAGTGAAATTTAGTGTCATTGCAAAGGTCTTGACTTAAATTTGTGTCTTTTCAAGGTTTCATATCTTTCTCACCGATAGTCAATTTATGATGATAAGTACTTAGTCTGCATTCGAAAATATTCTATCTCTAGATACATAATTAAGAAATGACCTTGTATCTCGTGAACTATTGACATTTTTAAAGATATAAGCTCATCCCGATGTTACACTCATCAAGACCTTTCATTTGAGTACCCACATCAATTTTTCATATATTTCATATATTTATATATATGTATATATGAAAAATATATCAAAAATGCATGTGGGTACTCAAATGAAAGCTCTTGAAGAGTGTAACATCGGGATGAGCTTGTATCTTTAAAAACGTCAATAGTTAAGAAAGTACCGTGCAATTTAACAAAATTCATTATTTAATAAAGCAAAATTTTATTTATCTATAGTTCACAAGTTACGACAGTCACATAGTGACTGCAAGGTTGCTAGTTAATTATAAAAGAAAATTTTTTCAACAAAAAAATTTTTTTAATTCAAAAATTTTTAAACATATTTATGATTATGTTTAAAGGAAAAATAAAATAAATTAATTATTCTTCAAAATATCAAATCTAATAAGTCTAAATAGTTAGATCGTGATTGATTCTGATATTTTTACAGAAAAAAATTCAACTCACTACCAGAGGAATCAAAACTCGTAAAATTTTCTACTTTACTTCTAAAAATTTAGTTGCACCGTTTCTTTTTTAGATAAAATATATTTCTGAGAAATTTTTACTGACTTGAAGAGATTCTCAGAAGACTACTCTGCGCTTGTTAATCCTATATTTTGGAAGAAAAAAATTTTAACACGCGTTGAAGCGGCGAAAAGTAGTAAAATTTCGTACACTCAATTAAAAATTATATTTTGTGTTATTATTTGGGCAAAAAAAAACAACTAGATTTTAATATTACATAAGTATTTATTGCTGTACACAATTATATTTACACGAGCTGTCAAAGTCTTTAACTCATACGTATAATAGTGTAATAATAAAATTTTATTCAACAGAGAAGAATATAAATTTTTAGCCTCGTTCCTTAAATACTTAAGAATCTTAAATTATTTAGTTTTAATAAATGTGATGTTTTTGATTTTAATTTTTTTCAGATCTTTTACAAAATTTCGCTAAATATTTTTGATTTTTTAAATATACTATAAATAATCACAAAAATTAAAAAAAAAAATACATTTATATTCTTCAATATAAAAAAAAAATTTCCCAATTGAAGATAAAATTTTTTTCTTTAAAAATAACAATTATAAAGAATATCCATGAAATATCTAATTAATTAAAAAATGTACCTGAGACCATTTCTTAATAATATTAAACATTTAAACTAATGACTCATACTCTAAAAATAAAATTAATTAAAATTTAAAGACAATTATTTTTACATTTTGATTTACAATTAATTCGCAATAATTAATTTTCGTTACAAGCCAATTTTAAGTACTCTACATACATCGTACATATTATATAAAAACAATTAAAATTACTCGCTTTCAGACTGATATTTGTCAAGATTCTGATCGCCAGTATCTTTGGGATCAGCGGGAAGAGACAACTCGGTGTATCCGTACCCGTGATTAAAAACCCTGTCGAGTCTCCTGGTCGAAGAAAGCCATAAATAAAGGACAATGGCAATCATAAGAACGGAGGTAAATCCTAGCACAATAGTCATTCGGTAAAACCACACAGTTGATTTGGTCTTCCAGTCGATAGACTTCAAAATGCATTGAAAGTTCTCCATTTCCGGAGGAAGAGGATTTGAATCCGCGTGGCATGATGTGCAATCGATATCTGAAGGCCCCGAACAGCTCATACAAGAGTAATGACACGGAATACAGGCATTATTTCTGGAATCGTGGTCCACGTACGTGTTTCCAGGACATGACTGTACACATCGGCCTTCCAGGATGTACCAGCCGACTTTGCATTCTAAAAATACAAAAATTTCATTTACATAATCAACATAATTAAAAATTACAGGACCGTACTTAATGCATAAATTTATTATATATAAATTTCATTTAAAATTTTAACTCCTGCCTTTTGTAATTTAATTACAAATAATTCAATTAATTTTAATTATAAATTAATCACCGTCCAATCGTTTTTTAATTAAAAATATTTTCATGCGATTTTTTCATAAAATCTTTTTTCATATAATTTTTTTTTTGACATGCACTTTAGCAATTGGAGGACTTATTACAATAATTTTGGTAATAATAATAATTTTTTTATATTAACTATAATTGTTAATCTATATTATTAAGAAAATAAGAAAAATTTTGTATCCAGGATAGTCAGATGATAAAATCGGTTTTTTTAGTGAAATTTAGTGTCATTGCAAAGGCCTTGACTTAAATTTGTGCCTTTTCAAGGTTTCATATCTTTCTCACCGATAGTCAATTAATGATGATAAGTAATTAGTCTGCATTCGAAAATATTCTATCTCTAGATACATAATTAAGAAATGACCTTGTCTCTCGTGAACTATTGACATTTTTAAAAATATAAGCTCACCCTGACATTACATTTATCGAGACCTTTCATTTGAGTACCCACATAAATTTTTGATATATTTATATATATATTATGTATATGAATATATTAAAAATATATCAAAAGTGCATACAGGTACTCAAATAAAAGCTGTTGATGAGTGTAACATCGGGATGAGTTTATATCTTTAAAAATGTCAATAATTAAGAAATGACCTTGTATTTCGTGAACTATTGACATTTTTAAAGATATAAGCTCATCCCGATGTTACATCCATCAAGACCTTTCATTTGAGTACCCTCATCAATTTTTCATATATTTATATATATTATATATATGTATATATGTAAAATATGTCAAAATGTATGTGGGTACTCAAATGAAAGCTCTTGACGAGTTTAACATCGGAATGAGCTTATGTTTTTTTTTAAATGTCAATAGTTAATAAAGTACAGTGCAATTTAGCAAAAGTCATTTTTTAATAAAGCAAAAGTTTATTTATTTATAGTTCACAAGTCACGGCAGTCACATAGTGACTGCAAGGTTGCTAGGAATTTTAATAACTGCATGCGTTTTTTTTTCTGACATTCACAAGCATTCTATAGTTCATATGCATATTTACGATAATCGATGTTATTTTAATTGTTTGGCTTGTTAGTAATTAATTTAGCATGCGAGTTTTGTTAATTTAATATATTTAGTAATTTTATTTTTCATTAATTATTATATCGGTAAAAAAAGTTTAGATAAGCGTGTAAGCAGTGAGTTAGCAAAGTGTGTAAAGAGAAGTTAGTTTAAATAATAGAGTAGTAAGTAGTATAGAAAGAAAACTCACCGTAAAAGCGGTCAGGGTGAATTTGTTGTACGTGAAGTAGAAGAGTAGTTGCGGAGGCTGAAATAATCCACTGCAATAAATCTGCTTAAGTATATGGATACCTAGATAATATTCCTGTTAGATGATAGTCCTCTGGTTTCTTTTTAAAAAATTAATTAGACTTGTTACGAGTTATGAAAAATATATATTTATTTTTTTATGTATTATTTTAATTAGTTTTATTTTATAGTTCATGCAATTTTTAAATGAAAATCGATGATAAATTTTAGACATTAGTTTTTAAAAAAAGCTCAAACAAAAACTACCAAAGTTCCATTAAAAATGTTATCTATCCCAAAAAATAAACAAAGCATGCATAAAATATATTTAGTACCCGCTCTTAGATATCATGGAAAATATTTTATATATATATGTATATATACCTGTTAATAAATAGCCAGCCAATTTCACACGGCTATAATACTATAAACCGAGCCGTAAAAAATAATCTTTTAAGTAATAGTAATAAAAGAGTCGATAAGCTAAATATAAATAATGAAAATACGAAAAACAAATAACAATTCGCGAGAATAGTTAATATAAGCAGATAAGCTGTAACATCAACCGGAAGTCTTAATTTATACACACATAAAAGCTTAATTAGTTCAGATAGAGATAATAATTTAAAAATATATATTTATATATCTATTTAAATAAAAATAATTGCGTGCGGGTTACAGAAAGCAAACTTTGTATATAATATTTTTTTTTTTTTAATTATTAATTGATTTATGATATACAAATAAATTTGCGTATAAGATTCATTATATTTTTTTTTTAATCACTTATTTAATTTATATTATCAATATATATATTTTTATGACTATATATGCATATACTTGTGAAACATCAGGCATTATTACATTCACGCTGTCACTCATTTTTATTTATTTTATTATTTATTTATATAAATAATGACTTTTAATTGGTTACTTCGAATTTAATTTAAATAACCAGAAAAAATAATTGCGTGCGTGATACAAAGTTTATTGTTTGTTTATTTATTATTATTATTATTATTATTATTATTATTATTATTATTATTATTATTATTATTATTATTATTATTATTATTATTATTATTATTATTA